>CAUYTI010022876.1:0-16398 GCA_963575145.1 Galago senegalensis | reverse complement strand
CAGAGCCTCAAGCTGTCCCCCTGGGTAGAGTGCCGTGGCATTACAGCTCACAGCAACCTCCAACTTCCTGGGCTCAAGCGAGTCTCTTGCCTCTGCCTCCCAAGTAGCTGGGACCACAGGCGCCCGCCACAGCGCCTGGCTATTTTTTGGTTGCAGCCATCATTGTTGTTTGGCGGGTCCGGGCTGGGGATTCGAACCCACCACCTTAGGTGTACGTGGCTGGCGCCTTAGCCGGTTGAGCTATAGGCGCCGAGCCAGTAAACTTTTAAATTAAAGTTTAAGATATCTTAAATAAAGCTTGATAAAATGGACTCACACATGCAATGGATACTTGGATCAAACAGAACATTACCAGCCCCTGAGAAGTCCCTCTTTAACACCTCTCAATCACTATCCACCAAAGGAATGACTATTCTAGTACGTATCACCCTGGATTAGTTTTTCTCGCTTTTAACTTTACGTATGTTGAATTAGATACTAGACCTTCTTTTTCTCTTTTGCGTCAACATTTGTGAGATTCCCCTAGGTTGTTGCATGTTGCAAACATTCATTTATTTTCATTGCTATATGGCATGCCATTGGATGAATACGCCACACTTTATCCATTCTATTGTTTTTTCTTTTTTGAGACAGCCTTGCTCTGTTGCCCAGACTAGAGTGCAATGGCATGGTCATAGCTCACTGAAACCTCTAACTCCTGGGCTAAAGTGATCCTCCTGCTTCATTCTCCCAAGTATTTGGGACTGTAGTCATGCACCACCACACCCAGCTGTTTTTAGTAGAGATGGGTTTTATTGTTGCTCAGGCTGGTCTCCTGAGCTCAAGTGATCCTCCTGTGTAGGCTGCCTAGAGTACTGTGAGTATAAGCATGAGCCACAGCTCTTGGCCCTACTTTTATCATTATTATTATTATTATTTTTTAAGAGACAGAGTCTCACTTTACTGCCCTCCATAGAGTGCTGTGGCATCACAGCTCACAGCAATCTCCAACTCCTGGGTTTAAGCGATTCTCTTGTTTCAGTCTCCCAAGTAGCTGGGACTACAGATGCCCATCACAATGCCTGGCTATTTTTTGTTGCAGTTTGACCGGGGCCAGATTCGAAATCGCCACCCTTGGTATATGGGGCTGGCGCCCTACCCACTGAGCCACAGGTGCTGCCCCCTTATAGACTTTTACATTTTTTCAATCAGCTCCTAGTCATAGTATCATGCCATAATCAAAGTATGGTGGCAAAAATATCATGTCATGCCAGATCTTCTGGCTTTATCTTCCAATATATTACATAAAATCACTCAACTGCTCTTAGGCAGTATGTGTGGGTCTGTGATGTGTGCATGTGTGTGTATATGTATAGTTTTACTTTTCTTTACAACATGCGATCACATTATATATGCAATTTCCTATTCTGCTGAGTTCATATGACTTTATATTGTGAGCATTTTCCCAAATTATGAAAATTACTGGAAAATACAGTTTTTAATGGAGATATACCATTCTGTTTTATTGCTATAATTTATTTAACTAATCTCCTAATAGTGGACATTTAAATTCTTGCCAGCTCTTTTCAATACAAACAATGCTGTGAATAAACTACCTTGCCTATAAATCTTTGTCTTTTACACCTCTGCTTCGAATGGTACTGAGAACTGTCAGAGCCTGACTAGGTTGTTGTAGGATTGTGCATAGTTGAGGGCAGCAAAAGCACTGCTTGTCTTTTTCTTGGGGAATACCTGGCTTTATTCCATTATTATCTTTATCTTGGCAATGAGGGCATACAGTTTCCCACTTGCCTGGGTCTTCTGGATGCACCTGGTCCAGCTCAGGCATTGCACCTTTGCCCTCAAGAAGTGAACAAATGTGTGTGACCAACTGTTCTAATCTTTTTTTGTTGAGATAGAGTCTCACTTTGCTGCCCTTGGTAAAGTGCTATGGCATCCTAGCTCACAGCAACCTCAAACTCCTGGGCTCAAGTCATCCTCTTGCCTCAGCCTCCTGAGTGGCTGGGACTATAGGTGCCCAGCACAATGCCTGGCTACTTTTTTTTTTTTTAAGACCACTCTTGCTCAGGCTGGTCTTGAACTCAGGCAATCCACTCATTCACCTCGGCTTCCCAGAGTGCTAGGATTACAGGTGTGAGCAATGGAGACCGGCCTGTTTTAATCTTTAGAACTCCAGAATTTACCTGTCAATGTTATTTTGGGTCACCTTGTGTAGTGGGCCAATGAGGAGAATTGCTTCTTGCAAGGACAATCAGGCAGGAGCAGCATGAATGGGAGAGTGGAGGGAAAGGCAGAGGCCAGAGGGGCTGCAGATCTCTGTTTTGCCTTCTGTTGGGGCCGACATTTCTATTTGGCTTTGAGGGCCAGGTATCACTTGGTAACTGCTAATTCCAGCAGCCCCTTCCCCTAGTCTGTGCTGCAGAGCCCATGCTCTCTGGCTTTCTCAGAAATCTAACACCACCAATTATGTATTCATTCATTCAACAAATATTTACTGTGCACCTATTGTGTGCCTGAGACAGCTGTGGGCCCTGGGGTTATACATAAGTAAATAAATGCAAGTCACTGCCCTCACGGAGCACATAGTAGGGGAAGGGCAGAAAATACACATATCAGCAAAAACATATATTTAACATGTTAGGTTATAAGTGTTACGATTCCATTCCATCTTGTAACAACAATTCCCTTGTTCTTCCTTCATGGCAGGTCTTCAGGAAGACACCTGCACTTGCATCCTTTGCTTCCCTTCCCATTTGTTGAAGAAATGAATGAGTAAATGAATGAATCTTCATTTGGAAAACTGCAGTGTCTGGGCGGCGCCTGTGGCTCAGTGGGTAGGGTGTCGGCCCCATATACCAAGGGTGGCAGGTTTGAACCTGGCCTCAGCCAAACTGCAACAAAAAATAGCCCGGCATTGTGGCGGGCACCTGTAATCTCAGCTACTCGGGAGACGGAGGCAAGAGAATTGCCTAAGTCTAGGAATTGGAGGTTGCTGTGAGCTGTGAAGTCACAGCACTCTACGGAGGGCGACAAAGTGAGACTCTGTCTCTAAAACAAACAAACAGAAAACTGCAGCGTTAGAGTGAGTGAGGTAACTGTGGTGACAAGGAAAACGTTACAGGGGAGAGGCAAAATAAACAGTCCTGGTAATCAGACTTGGTTTATAATTCCCACCCAAGAAGGAATGCTGTAGTTCAGCTGCTGTTGCTGATCTGAGGAAAGTTCTGCTACTCCACCAGGGAACAAGCTGTCACCTCAACCCAGCAGGTTCCACGCTGCACTGATTTCACCTGGGACACTGTTTCCGCTCCACTGATCCCTACCCAGTAGGCAGAGTCATTGTTTTGGTGCTTTCTCCTCCTCATTTTCCCTTTCCCCACATCCAATTAATCACAAAGACCTTCTTTATCATTATATAGCTGCCTATAATTGTTTTTTAAGGCTGTCATAAGGAAGTACCATAAAGCGAGTGGATTAAATACCAGAAATTTATTGTCTCACAGTTTAGGAGGCAGGAAGTCAAGGCGCTGGCGTGGTTGATTCCTTCTGAAAGCTGGGGAGGAAGAATCCGCTCCTGGCCGCTCTCCTGGGCTTAGAGGCCATCATCATGCTCACGTGGTAGTCTCCCTGTATCTTCATGTTGTCCTGCTGTATTCATTTCTGGGTCCAAACTTCCCCATTTACAAAGGACATCAGTCGTATTGGTTTGGGACTCACCTGGTGACCTCAGTTTCATTTGATTACTTCTATAAAGACCCTATCTCCAAATGAGGTCCCATTCTGAGGTATAGGGGATTAGGACTTCAACACGAATTCTGGAGGACAGGGGGAGGGAAAAATTCAACCCATGACACTGCCTCAGTTCAAGCCTTCAGTTCTCACCTATGTCATTTCTGCAATTGCTTTGAGAGTGTCCTTGCTTCCAGCCTAGTCCCTAATCCTGCTGCCAGAAGATCAGGTGAAACCTGTTCTGGCTGTTGGGATAAACCAAGCCCTGTGCCATGCCTCCCAGGCCTTTTGTGTTCTGGCCTCTGCCATCCTTCCCAGTCTTATTTTCTGTTGCTCACATAGCATTGCTGCAGCCATCATGATCATATGCCATGATTGCCCTGCCTTTGAACTTGGCTATGTGGGATTCTTCCTACCTCTCTCCTTACTCTCCCTGGTTAAATGACTCAGATGGTGTATCTCCTCTGAAAAACCTTCCCTAAATCTGGGTTTGTGCCTCTCCCCATGCCCGGGGCCTCTGCCATTCTCCTGTATTGTAATCTTATTTATTTACAAGCTTAGCCCACTTACACCATCCAGATCATCAGGACCTCCAGTTCAATGCCTCCTATACCATAGGTACTCAATACACATTTGTAAGTGGTCTGAAGCTGCAAATTCATTTGTTTGCTGAACAAACGAATGATTAAATGAATGAATCCCCATTTAAAAAACTGCAGTGTCAGAGTGAGTAAGCTCACTGTGGTGACATGGAAAGCCTCATAAGGGAGAGGCAAAATAAAAGGGTGGGGAGAGGCAAAATAAAAGGCTGCGGTAATCAGACTTGGCTTATACTTCTCACCTAGGGAGAAGGACTGCCCTTCAGCTGCTGTCGCTGCTCGAGGAAAGTTCTACTACTCCAACTTTTTCTTTGTCTAAGAACATGGCCAACAAGAAAGTAATTGCAGTATTTGGATCCACAGGTAAAAAAGTCTTTACTTGTTAAGTGCATGCTGACTTTGCTCACTCTTCTGTCTTCCCGCCTCAAACTTCAGAGTCTGCAAGTGTGGCCTGAACAAAGAGCCCGTCAGAGGAAGGAAAGAAAGGTGTTCTATTGCTTTAGTTTTTCTTTTCCTTTTAAAAAATTTCAGATTACTATCAGGGTACAAATGATTAGGTTGCATTGTTTGCATTTCTTAGGTGAAGTTCAAGTTGCAATTGAGCCCTTCACCCAGGATGTGTGCTGTATGACCTTACATTGTATACGTTAGGTGATGTGTTTTTCTCTCCTGTGGGCACATAGTTGTTTATCCGTTGTTTCATATTGGTATTGAATACACTGAATTCTTGCTTTTCCATTCTTGTGATACTTTACTAAGAAGCATGTGCTTCATTTCCATCCAGGTTAATACAAAAGATGTAAAGTCTCCATCTTTTCTGAATAGTATTCCAGGGCATACATATACCACAGGTTGTAAATCCACTCATGCGTCAAGGGGCAAATGTTAAGCTCTCTTTATCCCCCAATATCTTAGTCCATTTGCATTGCTATAAAGGAATACCCGAGGCTGGGTAATTTATAAAGAAGATAGGCTCGGCGCCTGTGGCTCAAATGGCTAAGGTGCCAGCCACGTACACCTAAGGTGGCGGGTTGGAATCCAGCCCAGGCCCGCCAAACAACAATGGCTTCAACCAAAAAATAGCCAGGCGTTGTGGTGGGTGCCTGTGGTCCCAGCTACCTGGGAGGCTGAGGCAGGAGACTCCGTTGAGTTCAGGAGTCTGAGGTTGCTGTGAGCTGTGATGCCACAGTACTCTACCCAGGGGGACAGCTTGAGGCTCTGTCTCAAAAAAAAAAAAAAAATGTCCTGTGCCAAGACCTACCTACTATACTGTGATGATTCTGTAACAGGAAATGGCTCTTACATTTTCATTATCGTATGTGCCAGTTTCACCTGCTTTTGTCCCTGCTATTCTGTAGCGCCAGTCTGTCTGAGAACTAAAGTAAAGCAAGATGTGTTAACCACATATTCAGGGTCCTCTAGCTGTTCTTCATCAGCATCTTTTGGGTACCTTTAATAGTATAAGGATGAATTTTTTGTTTTGTTTTGTTTTTTATTTTCGCTATAAAAATACATGTGTTTATTTGGTTTCTACTGTTTGCCTTCACAATAACAATGTTCAGGATAAGTACTAGAAAAAAACCTTGTAAAGAACAAACAAAGATAAATACATTCAGAAAAGAAATCAGATGATTGTTGCAATGAAATATTGAGCAATAATAATAATGTAAAAAAAGAAACATTCACATTGTCAGATAAGAGTATGTCTATCATAGAATGCTTTGACTCTGAGGAAAAAGATCATGCCAAATCTTATAGGTAATAGAAAAAGAAGACATACTTTAAAATCCTTCTACTTCATCTGGATACACCTGATATTAAAATTGGGGAAAAATATGTTATTATAAAGGGAAATTATAAACATATGTCACTTATAAATGAGGATGCAATATCCTAAACAACATTTTTTTTTTTTGAGACAGAGTCTCACTTTCTCACCATTGGTAGAGTGCAGTGGAGTCACAGCTCACGACAAACTCAAACTGTTGGGCTCAAGTGATCCTCCTGCCCCAGACTCCAGACTGGCTGGGACTACAGGTGCCTGCCATAATGCCCAGGTTTTTTTAGAGACGGGGTCTCGCTCTTGCTCAGGCTGGTCTCAAACTCAAAAGCTTAAGCAATCTACCTGCCTTGGCCTCCCAGAGTGTTAGGATTACAGGTGTGAGCCACTGTGCCAGCATAAGCATTGAGATTCATTTTCAGAAGTACTTTTTAATACTGAAATTAAGGATAAGACTTTTTTTTTTTTTCAAGACATAGTCACAGTCTTACTATGTCACCCTCAGTGGAGTGCTATGGCGTCACAGCTCATAGCAACCTCAAACTCTTGAGCTTAAGCACTTCTCTTGGCCTCAGGCACCTGAGTAGCTGGGACTACAGGTGGCCACTACAATGCCTGGCTATTTTTGATTGCATTTGTCATTGTTGTTTTAGCAGGCCCTGGCTGCATTTGTCATTGTTGTTTTAGCAGGCCCTGGCTGGGCGTGAACCTGTCAGCCTTGGTAATATGTGGCTGGTGCCCTACTCACTGAGCTATGGCACCAAGCCTAAGGATAAGACTTTACCAAGAAACTTAACTATATTGAAAAAAATGTTATAACATAAAATGGCCTATATTTTTGTCTTGGCATTTGATGTATTGAAGTTTTCATATTTTTTAAGGCTTTGGTCATTTCTAATAACTTTTGAATGTAAGAATATTCTTTAAACATTATTTTTCTTGTTTTTCAGTACTATTTGATAATAAAAGTCTCACTACTGAATGCCACCTTGTTGATTCAGTAAGTTCCTTTATATTCTAGATTTGTTTTATAAAATGAATATTACTTTTCTATTTGTGTATAGTTCTAAAATTACATCTTGTTATTTTGTTTACTACAAAATCTAGTTGTTACTCATTTTTCAAAAAATGGAGAAAACTTTTCCATGTTTATATATTTTAAAATATAGTATGTTTTAGAATTAATCACTGAAGACTTAGCTCCCTGTATAACTTACATATCAAATTTTTTATGACAAATTGGTTGGATACTTAAATATCTTATATGTGGCTAGGATTACACTAGGTGTTTCTAAGTGATGCAAGAATAAAATAAGGTAAAATGTCTGCCCTTCTGAAGCACATAGTTGGAGAGATAACGTTTACCCCAACTTCAGTCATTGTTGGTTATTTTCACTCTAAGTTCTTTTAGATTTTGTATTTGTGTTCTGCTATTTTATATAGAGGCTCCTCAGCCTCTATTTTTGGTGACCTCTTGCCTCTAAATCTAGTTCAAACATTAGCCCTTCTGTGAGGTCTTCCTGTAAAAGCTCTCATCTCTCCAGTTGTTAATCCAGTGGGAGGGATGTATATGTTTAATCTCTTATTAAGAGTATAACATGAGGGCAGCGCTTGTGGCTCAATGAGTAGGGCGCCGGCCCCATATACCGAGGGTGGTGGGTTCAAACCTGGCCCCGGCCTAGCTGCAACCAAAAAATAGCCGGGCGTTGTGGTGGGCGCCTGTAGTCCCAGCTACTTGGGACGCTGAAGCAAGAGAATCACTTATGCCCAGGAGTTGGAGGTTGCTGGGAGCTGTGTGATGCCATGGCACTCTACCAAGGGCAACAAAGTGAGACTTTGTCTCTACAAAAAAAAAAAGAATATAACATGAATGTGTTATATTCCTAAAAAATAATTTTATTATTTTTTTGAGACAGCCTCAAGTTGTCCCCCTGGGTAGAGTGCTGTGGCATCACAGCTCACAGCAACCTCCAACTCCTAGGCTCAAGTGGGTCTCCTGCCTCCGCCTCCCAAGTAGCTGGGAGCACAGGTGCCTGTCACAATGCCCAGCTTTTTTTTGGTTGCAGCCATCATTGTTGTTTGGCGGGCCTGGGCTGGATTTGAACCCACCACCTTAGGTGTATGTGGCTGGCGCCTTAGCCACTTGAGCTACAGGTGCCGAGCCTAATTCCCTTCTTAACTATAAATTTCTCATTAGATAGAGCTGTCACATTATTAGGCCGGTCCTGTGGCATAAGTGAGATTGTGTTCTCTTTCCTACAACTAAGCTCGTATAGCATTGGTTCCATTCCTACCCCAGACGCTTTTATTTCAGTCTTCTGGAGTAGGGTCTTTGCCTGTTTTCCCTCACTGAATGATTCTGATGTATAGTCAGGGTTAACAATCCTGGTTTGTTACCTTACTTTGAGTTTTTCCAGAACTAACTACTAAAAATGGGTCAGGAAAATGACTTTGCTTTGTTGATATTTGATCTGAGAATATAAGCAATTCACTAAAGCGAGTATGGGCTCAAACAGCAACAATTTTTGTTAACTTCATGAAGCCTGGTAAATACTTGGCTTCCGTAAGCCACTAATTAAGGACCCTTGTGTACCTTGGGGTCCATTGTCTTTCAAATCTGCCTTCGTAGTGATCAGGCTCTGGCTGCCCCGTGTCTCCGGAGCAGAGTGAAGTGTGTTACTGTGACCTACACACCATTCTTTCTTGGCCTTAGCCTTCCTTAATTATAAACTAAGATCTAGAGAGGATCAGGGCTTTCAGCATAAGGCTAATTCCTGTAAACCTGATTTAATCCTGTTCTCAAATCTGTAGCCTGAATGATTGGTTCTGAGAATATCTGATATTATAGGTAAATCTCTAAGTTAATGAATCCTAATAGTTTGTTTTTGATATATTAGAAACATGAATAAATTTTGTCATTTATGCCTTGGTAAATCTTAGCACCTTATAATTTAGTCGTCTTGTGATGTTTTTTCCAATCACATAAATATTAGAATTTTTTTATAGAGAATATAAAATTCTGATATATAGAATTAGATATTTTTATAGGTCCACCTGTCTATTTTAGGCCCAAATTATTGCTTGCTTAATAGCTTAATTAGAACTTTGAAGTAGAGCTTGGTGGGGAGTAGGCTAGTAAGTGCTATTGTAGTTGTAGGCTCTGTGTAAGTGGCCTTGATTTTAGTCAACCTACCTATATTACTTAAGTCCATTTGCAGATTATTTATACTTTAGCCATGTATTTGTTTTTTTTTTTTTTTTTTTGCTACAGAGTCTCACTTTGTCACCCTCTATAGAGCGCTGTGGGGTCACAACTTATAGCAACCTCCAGCTCTTGGGCTTGGGTGATTCTTTTGCTTCAGCCTCCCGAGTAGCTGGGACTACAGGCGCCTGCCATAATGCCCAGCTATTTTGTTGTTGCAGTTTGGGCTGGGCCGGGTTCAAACCTGCCACCCTCGATATATGGGGCCAGAGCCCTACTGACTGAGCCACAGGCACCACCCATTAGCCATGTATTCTTAATATGCCTTTTTAACTTAAAAAATTATATATTTGAAATTAGATCTGTAGAAAAGTAACATAATCATTGTTAGTGATAATTTTATTATATAGGGAAAATGTTATTTATGTTATTAATTAATCCACTATTAACTAGCAACGTTAAAAATTTAGTTGTTAAAACTTCTGATGGTGGCTCAGCACCCGTAGCTCAGTGAGTAGGGCACTGGCCATATACACCGAGGCTGACAGGTTTGAACCCAGCCTGGGCCAGCTAAACAACAATGATGACAACGGCAACAACAACAAAAACAGCCAGGCCTTGTGGTGGGTCCTTGTAGTCCCAGCTAATTGGGAGGCTGAGGCAAGAGAATCCTTTAAGCCCAAAGAGTTGGAGGCTGCTGTGAGCTGTGGCACCATGGCATTCTACCGAGGGCGACATAGTGAGACTATGTCTCAAAAAAAACCCCAAAACTTCTGGGGTGGTGCCTGTGCCTCAGTGAGTAGGGTGCTGGCCTCATATACCAAGAGTGGTGGGTTCGAACCCAGTTCCGGTCAAACTGCAACAACAACAACAGAAATAGTCAGGCGTTGTGGTGGGTACTTGTAGTCCCAGCTACTCTGGAGGCTGAGGCAAGAGAATCGCCTAAGCCCAAGAGCTGGAGGTTGCTGTGAGCTATGACTCCAGGGCATTCTACTTTGGGTGACAGAGTGAGACTCTGTCTTTTAAAAAAAAACTTCTAATGGTGATGCCTGTGTATTTGTTTTCTAGACAGGCCTGAACTGCAGCAATCCATTCGCTCAGCCGGAGGGCAGACATAGAGAACATTCCCAACACGTTTCCCTTTGTGGTGACCTGATTTCCTTTTCACCTTCAAGGCCTCCCTGTGGAGAACAACCTGAAGAATTTTCAATTTAAAAATAAATGCAGGCTTGGCACCTGTAGCTCAGTGTCTAGGGCACCAGCCACATACACCGGAGCTGGCGGGTTCCAATCCAGCCTGACCTGCCAAACAACAACGACAACTACAACCAAAAGATAGCTGGGCGTTGCAGCAGGCACCTGTAGTCCCAGCTACTCAGGAGGCTGAAGCAAGAAAATCACTTAAGCCCAAGAGTTGGAGGTTGCTGTGATGCTATGGCACTCTACCCCGGGTGACAGCTTGAGACTCTGTCTCCAAAAAAAAAAAAAAAAATCCAAACTTTTTTTTTTTTTTTTTTTTTAAGACAGAGCCTCAAGCTATCCCCTTGGGTAGAGTGCCATGGCATCACGCTCACAGCAACCTCCAACTCCTGGGCTCAAGTGAGTCTCCTGCCTCAGCCTCCTAAGTAGCTGGGACTATAGGCGCCCGCCACAACACCTGGCCATTTTTTGGTTGCAGCCATCATTGTTGTTTGGCGGGCCAGGCTGGGGATACGAACCCGCCACCTTAGGTGTATGTGGCTGGCGCCTTAGCCGCTTGAGCCACAGGCGTGGAGCCCAAACATTTTTCTTCATACTACCAATGTTGTGATATATTCTTACTATTAAACATTTGGATATTATGTATAATGTTTTAGATATGCTCTTTCTCAAGGGAAGGGGGGATGTTTTGTATATTAACCACACAGAATAAAAAATGTACTCTGTCTTGCTCTTTCAATTAAAATGTTAAAAGCATAGGCTTGGCACCTGTAGCTCAGTGAGTAGGGTGCTGGCCACATACACTTAAGCTGGTAGGTTCGAGCCTAGCCTGGGCCTGCTAAACAACAATGACAGCTGCAACTTAAAAATAGTCAGGTGTTTTGGCGGGCACCTGTAGTCCCAGCTGCTTGGGAGGCTGAGGCAAGAGAATCACTTGAACCCAAGAGATGGGATTGGAGGTTGCTGTGAGTTGTGATGCTATGGCACCCTACTGAGGGCGAAGTGAGACTGTCTCAGAAAAAAAAATGGATAAGCATAAATCTAAGTATACTTACTAGAGCTTATAAACTTTTTTTAGTGTAACTGAAATAATTTTGGCAAAGTTTAATATATTTGCTTGCTTTTACTCTTTATTCTCAGTTTGAACTCCTAAATTTGTTGATATCAGACAGCTTTGGAGATTGCATTTTCTGGGGCTCATTGAGTTTTCTTTAGATGAGCTTTCTGGATCCTGAGGTCAGTTTATATGCTGCAGATTCAAATGGTTAAATTATTAGAGGTGCCTATTAAATCCTTTCCTTTTTCTTTTCATTTTCTTCTGGATATGGCCAATAGCCATTGAAGGATATGCCTTTTTCTCTTGAAAAGAATCACATTGATCACATACTATGTTCAAGATGTTTTCTCTTTTGTAAAACTCTCAGCTACAGGATCACGGAAAACAGCCGTCAGAATGACAGTGTGTCAAGAAGGCCAAGAGTAGCTAAAGGTTTAACCAGATCTGGATCCAGTTATTTGTCTGAAAGTGAGTTGAGAGTCAGAACCAAGCAGGAACTTTATGGACATTGCTTTAAGACTAGGAGTTTTCAGATAAGGAAAGAAGAGACATTTACTTTTGTTGTTGGAGGAAGGTATGTTAGGTATTGGGAAGATATATTTACAGCAAAGTCCTGTGAGCTGCTGGGAGGCTGTGTGAGGCACTGCTCAGAAGGATGCTCTCAGGATACCTAGTTTTACCAAAAGATAAAAGTAGCTTTAATAGCCTTTTAATGAATCATTCAAATAAGTCATACAGAGGGGGAAAAGGAGATATACAGGCTTGGCACCCATAGCTCAGTGAGTATGGTGCCAGCCACATGCACCAAGGCTGGAGGGTTTGATCCCTGCCAGGGCCTGCTAAACAACAATGACAACGGTAACAACAAGAAAACAAAACAGTCGGGCGTTGTAGCGGGTGCCTATAGTCTCAGCTCCTCAGGAGGCAGAGGCAAGAGAATCACTTAAGCCCAAGAGTTGGAGGTTGCTGTGAGCTGTGAGGCCACGGCACTCTACCAAGGGCGACATAGTGAGACTCAGTCTCAAAAAAAAAAAAAAAGGAGATATGCATAAAAGTGTTTCTAAGGGGCAAGGGCCTTGAAACCTATAAGATTGCTATAGAGTAATTGAAGACTTAGCAGTCTATACAAAGCAGTATGCAACACAACAATACAACCAGGTTTACCCCTCAAAAATAAAGCCGAATAAATAAGACAATGGTAGTAAACATGATTTTTATGGATTATTTAGAAAACTTCCAGCTATCGAGGTATTCATGGGCCCTGGGCCCTTAGTAAACCCCACCTAACTTATTTATTAATGTTTATTTTTTCTGCATGGCTTATTTGGATTATTCAAACAAGTAATGGACTCAAACTGGCCTAACAATAAGGAAATTTATTATTTCGTGAGTTACCATGGTGATTCCAAGTTCTTTATGATCAACAGCTCAGCGATGCCATCAAGATCCAACATTCTGTCCACGGTTCATTCTCTCTTTTTTTTGTGTGTGTGTGTGGTTGAGGGTACAGAGAACCAGGTTACACTGATTATATTTGTTAGGTAAATGTCCTCTTATAATTGAATCCTGCCTCCAAGAGGTATATCACACACCATGAACCCCCCCCCCCGTTTCTACTCTCCCTTTCCCCCTCCCCCCCCACACATATTGGGTTATCCATTGTCCTCATATCAGACTTGACTACATTGGATTCTTCTCCATTCTTGGGATACTTTAGTAAGAAGAATGTTTCACCTCCATCCAGGTTAATACAAAAGATGTAAAGTCCCATCTTTTTTAGTGACTGAATAGTATTCCATAGTGTACATACACCACAGCTTGTTAATCCATTCCTGGGTTCATGGGCATTTAGGCTGTTCCCACAGTTTGGTGATTGTCAATTGAGTTGCAATAAACAGTGTAGTGCAGATGTCCTTATGATAAAAGGATTTTTTTCTTCTGAGTAGATGCCCAATAATGGGATTGCAGGATCAAATGGGAGGTCTAGTTTGAGTTCTCTAAGGGTTCTCCATATTTCCTTCCAAAAAGGCTGTATTTGTTTTGCAGTCCCACCAGCAGTGCAAAAGTGTTCCTTTCTCTCCACATCCACGCCAGCATCTGTAGCTTTGAGACTTTGTGATGTGGGCCATTCTCACCGGCGTTAGGTGATATCTTAGGGTGACTTTGATTTGCATTTCTCTGTTGATTAGAGACAATGAGCATTTTTTCGTATATTAGCTATTCATCTGTCTTCCTTAGAGAAGGTTCTGTTCATCTCTTGCCCATTGATATAAGGGATTGTTTTTCTTTGGCTGGGGCCAGGTTTGAAGCTGCCACCTCTGATATATGGGCGCCACCCGGATTGTTGGGTTTTTTATGTTAATTAATTCGAGTTCTCTGTATAGTGTTACCAAGCTTTAGTCCAATTCATAATATGCAAATATCTTTTCTCATTCTGATGGTTGTTTGTTTGCTTTGGTTGTTGTCCCCTTAGTGGTACAGAAGCCATTCAATTTAATTAAGTCCTATTTATTTATTTTTGTTGTTATTGCAATTGCCTCTGAAGTCTTCTTCATAGTCATTCCCAGCTCAGCGCCTGTGGCTCAATTGGCTAAGGTGCCAGCCACATACACCCAAGGTGGCGGGTTTGAATCTAGCCTGGGCCCACCGAAAAACAACAGTGATGGCTGCAACCAAAAAATAGCCGGGCTGTGGCTGGTGCCTGTGGTCCCAGCTACTTGGGAGGCTGAGGCAGGAGAATCACTTGAGCCCAGGAGTTGGAGGTTGCTGTGAACTGTGATTCCACGGCACTCTACCCAGGGGGATAGCTTGAGGCTCTGTCTCAAAAAAATAAATAAATAAATAAAGTCTTTCCCCAGGCCAATACCTTCAAGTGTTTTCCCCAGTTTCTTTAAGGATTTTTATTGTTTCAGGCTTTAGATTTAGATCTTTTATCCATCTTGAATTGATTTTAGTGAGTGGAGAAAGGTGCTGGTCCAGTTGCAGTCTTCTCCATGTGGTTATCCAGTTCTCCCAGCACCATTTATTGAATAAGGAATTTTTCCCCCAGCATGTGTTATTTGGTTTATCAAAGATTAGGTGGCGTAAGATGTTAGTTTCATTCTTAGTTTTCTATTTGGTTCCAGATGTCTATGTCTCTATTTTTGTGCCAATACCATGCTGTTTTGAGCACTATGGCCTTGTGATACAGCTTAAAATCTGGCAGGCTGTTGCCCCTGGCTTTGTTATTACTAAGAATTGCCTTGGCTATATGGGTTTTTTGTTGTTGTTTGTTTTTTGTGGTTCCATACAAAATGAAGAATTATTTTTTCCAAATCTTAAAAGTATGGTATTGGTATGTTAATGGGGATTACATTGAGTCTGTAGATTGCTTTGAGAAATATAGATATTTTAACAATGCTGATTCTTCCTAGCCATGAGCATGGTATATTCTTCCATTTGTTAATATCTTCTGCTATTTCTCTTCTTAGGATTTCGTAATTTTCTTTATAGAGGTCCTTCATCTCTCTCTCTCTCTCTTTTTTTTGAGACTGAGTCTCACTATGTTGCCCTTGGTAGAGTGCCATGGCCCCACAGCTCACAGGAACCTCCAGCTCTTTGGCTTAAATGATTCTCTTGCCTCAGCCTCTCAAGTAGCTGGGACTACAGGTACATGCCACAACGCCTGGCTAGGTCTAATGTATTTTTGATACTTTCTACTGTATCTTTATGTTCCCTGAATGTCTCCTTCATTTCTTTAAGCTCCGCCATATCCTACACACCTCTTATCCAACTTTTGATTCTGTCTTTCCATTTCTTGTCCATTACTTTTATTGTCTTTAGCATCCATAGTGTAAATTACATTTCTGTCAAGTCCATTAATTCTTTATAGGTGGAGTCTCTTGCAGGAGCTTCCTAATGGTCCCTTGGGGGAGTTCATCTATTGTGCTTTTCCATGTTGCCTGAATTTTTCTGTTGGATTCTCCTAATGTTTTTTTCCTCCTTGTTCACTACTTCCTTCTCCTTTTTAACTTCTCCCTGCCTCCTTTGTTTCAAACAGAAGTCCTTGCTCTTCATGACAATATGCAACATGTCCGGGATACCAGGTGGTGCAGTGTTTTTTTTAGGAGACAGTGAGCACAGCCAGTAACTTCTATGGTCCTATTCCAAAGTTGCCTCCGGTGATTGCCTGATTGTTTCCTCAGCATTCAGACCCTGCGGAGTTGGGATGTTAAAGCTCACAAGAATCTTTCGGGGCAGGTCTCACAGTGCTTCCTCCCCCCCCCCCACTCCACTTCCTATGGGATGCGGGAGTCCCTCAGCCTGTCCCACAAGTGGAGCTCTGATCCCGGCAGGTAGAATTAAGATGCGTGCCTTAGGCCCTTGCTAAGACCTTCTCATGACCTTTCCACAATGGCAGCCCGCTAGCCACTGAGACCTTCTCAGTATGACTGACTTGCCAGGTACGAAATATGGCAGGTCTAACCAGCGTTCACATCTGGTTGCTGTAAATTGCTTTGAGTCTGCCCACTCTTCTTCTTTTTTTGTTTTAATTTAATTTAATGTTTTTTATTTTTTTAAATTTATTTATTTATTTTTTTTTTTTTTGAGACAGAGCCTCAAGCTATCTCCCTGGGTAGAGTGCCATGGCATTACAGCTCACAGCAACCTCCAACTCCTGGGCTCAAGCGAGTCTCCTGCCTTCGCCTCCCAAGTAGCTGGAACCACAGGCACACGCCACAACGCCTGGCTATTTTTTGGTTGCAGCCGTCATTGTTGTTTGGCAGGCCTGGGCTGGATTCAAACCCGCCACCTTAGGTGTATGTGGCTGGCGCCTTAGCCACTTGAGCCA
>CAUYTI010022875.1:0-23244 GCA_963575145.1 Galago senegalensis | reverse complement strand
GCCTTTTATTGAAAGGGAATCATACAGGTGAGGGGAGTAATTAACAATGACTGCTTGCTGAGGGCACGGGCTCCTCCCACAAGGAACTCCTGTGGAGGAATGGCCCGAGGTCCAGGCCTCAGCTGCAGATCATCTTGCTCGGATGTTGGCGTCTCCTACACATCACATACAAGGAAACTCCTATAATGCTATCAACAAATTGCTCAGCAAAAATCTCATAGGCCAAGAGAAAGTGGGATGATATTTTCAAACTTCTGTAAGGAAGAAGTAAAAACAAAAACCCTGCCAACCAAGAATATTGTACGTGGAAAATTGTACTTTAGAAATAAAGGGTGAACCATCCTTTTCTTGGGGTTGCGTTACTGTCCAATGAGCACATAGTGAGGGCAGTACTGCTAACACCTACACAACACATTCACATCAACTAGAGGTTTGCTTTATATTGGTACAATTTTTGAAGAAGAGAAAAATCCCTTTTTTCCAAAAGAAAAAGAAATTTAAAACTAAAGAAATAAAGTGCAATAAAGACTTTCTCAGACAAACAGAAGCTGAGAGAATTCATTACCATTAGAGCTTAGTTACTAGAAATGCTAAAAGGAATTCTTCAAGTTGGAATTAAAGAATGCAATTAGTAACATGAAAACATATACCTCATGTAATCAATGCTAAATTAGAACTAGATTATCAACACATATGTGCTCACAGGGAAACAAAACTCAGTGAAATTCAAGTGAGAGTAGGGGAAAACAGGAAGAGTAAATTCCCACGCAAAGGGTACATTGCACACTGTCTGGATATAAGGCACACTTTGACTTAAAATCTACAAAGGCAAACTATGTAGCCAAAAATTATGTACCCCTGAAATTAACTTTCTTGAAGATAAAAAACAAAATAAATTTAACTTTAAAAATACATAAATATTTTGTTTAATGAGAAAAAAATGAAAGTATAAAACTCACTGATAAAGATGAGTATATAGTCAAATTCAGAATACTCTAATAGTAGTGGTGCATATCTCATTTTTAATGCTAGCCTAAAAGTTAAAACACAAACATATTAAAAATATATTTTGACATATTAAAAATTATAGGTATGGTATTTGCTAATTAATAAACAATGTAAAAACATAAATTGATACAGCAATAACACAAAGCATAGGGGCAGGAAGAAGTAAAAGTGTATAGTTTTTATTATATTAAATTTAAATGCTATGAACATAAGATATACTGTATGGCTATAAGACCTTTTGTTAGCTTCATGGTAATCACACACACACACACACACACACACACACACAAAACCCTCTGGTAGAAAAGAAAAAAAAATGCATATCATTAAACATAAAAATGGCCATCAAATTACAAAGGAAGACAATAAGTTCCAAAAATGGAACAAAGTAACTATAAAATAGTCATAAAACAATTAATAAAATGGTAATGGTGTGTCCTTACCTATCAATAATAACTTTAAATGTGAATGGATTAAATTTTGAATCAAAAGAAAGAGGGGCTGAATTGATTTATAAAGGAAACCCCAAATATATCCTGCCTACAAGAAACTCAACTGTGCTTTGAAGACAGTCATAGGCTGAAAATGAAAGGTTATTTGTTAACATGTCAATATATGTTGATGCACAACTCACTGCGTATAAGTGAAGTTTGAGGAAATTTTGAAGAGTCCTTCATTGGTGCTATGGAGAAGGAAATGTCTTTCTTCTGTTGAACCATCTCATGACTATAATTCTGCTATTTAATTAGAGTTATCTCCAGCAATAAAAGGAAAAAACATTGAAATAATAATATGTGCATTAACAAGACATGTATAAAATTATTGTATTTTTTATATTCAATGAAGCAAAGAGAAAAACCTATAGAATGGGAGAAAATCCCACAAAGGACTGAAAACCAGAATATATAAGGAATATATAAAGAACTCAAACAACAGCAAAAATACAAATAATTCAAGTAAAAAATAGATGAATAATATGCATAGACTTTCTCAAAAGACATACAAATGGTTTTCAAGTACACACACAAAAATGCACAGCATCATTAATCATCAGAGAAATGTAAATCAAAACCACAATGTCTCATCCCAATTAAAATGGTTCTTAGCAAAAAATAGCAATCTAGTATCTTTTGTGACAACCTGGATGGAACTGGAAACCACCCTTCTAAGTGAAACATCACAAGAATGGAGAAACAAACATATGTACTCAATACCAAATTGGAACAAGTTGATCAATACTTAAGTGCACATATGGAAGTAAATCTCAATGAAAGTCAAGCTGGGGTTGGGGGAAGAGAAGATAGGTAAATTAACTCATATTTGGTACAATGCACCTTATCTGGGTGAAAGGTACACTTACAACTTTTACTCAATCTGTACAAAAGCAAGATATGAAAACAAAACATGCATACTCCTTAATATCCTCAATTAAAAATTAAATTAAATTAAATTGAAAAAAAGAAAAGACAAAAGAAAAAAACACATGCTGGCTAGGACAAACAGAAATGGGAACTCATAAACTGTTAGTGGGAATATAAATTAGTGCAATTATCATGGAATACAGTATGATTTCCTCAAAAAACTAACGATAGAACTATCAGATGATTCAGCAATTCCACTGCTGGGTATTCATCCCCAAATCAGGAAATCAATATATTAAACAAGTATTTGTACTTCCATGTTTATTGCACACAGCACTATTCACAGTAGCCAAGACATGAAACCAACCTAAGTATCCATCAACAAATGAATGGAGAAAGAAAATGTGATATACATGCACAGTGGTATACTATTCAGCTATTAAAAAGAAACCGTCATTTGCAGAAATGTGGATAGAACCCAGGATCATTTATTAAGTGAAATAAGTCTGACATAGAAAAGCAATTATTGCATATTCTCACTCATAAGAAGAAGCTAAAAAAGTGAATCTCACAGAGATAATTGATTGGTGGTTACCAGAGGTTGGGAAGAGGAGGAGAGAGGGAGTTTAGGGAGAGTTGGATCAACAGGTACAAAGTTACAATTAGAAGGAATAACTCTGGTGTTCCATTGTACAGTACAGTGACTATAGTTAACAAAAATTTATTGCATGTTTCACAATGTCTAGTAGAGATTTGTAATGTTCCCAACACAAAGAAAAATTAAATGTCTGAGTTGACATGTATTTCAATTGCCCTGATTTTATCATTACCCGTTGTATGCATTTTTCAAAATATCACATTACCACACAGATATGTTCATTATTTGTATCAGTAAAAAACTTACTGTATTTCTTGACTAACCTTTGAGGAAAATGAAGGAAGGTATAAGTGAATGAATGGAGAGAACTGCTGTTTCTCATATGCTTTGCATAATCGGAACATTATTTCTTTATTAATTTAAACTTTTATAATTAAATCAATATGGAGCATAATAGGAAATAAACTCAATCTCATATTAAGGTTTTGGAAAAATACAATAAAATGTCCATATTAAAATAAATGAACCTTCTTATGTGATTTTTTTTTTGAAATTGACAACTGACCAAAACCTATTACATACATTACATGGTATAATAAAAATAACTACTCTGGCTACGTCAGAAAGTCTTTGCAGCTGCAGGGGTACTTCTTGGAAATAAAGTTTGTGTTTACACAGGTGCGGCCATATTTAACAAAAAAAAAAATTTTTTTTATGCTCTGTGCAAACAGCTGCCTGTCTGTTTTCTTTGGCAGAGCTTTTTCCAACTGAAACACAACTTGTATCAAGCACATCACCCTGTGATACTTATGTAAACAATACAGAAAAAATTCCTGTACAAGGAAGAGGTTGCTCATAATGTGTCTTTTAGATAAACTATTAAAGCAGGAGCCACTTGATTGGAGCCTGCTAAGAAAACTATGCCCTTAGTGAAATATTTACCATCTAATATTATGTGTGTAAGCTGCTGGAGAGGCATTAAGTTTGCAGGGGAGCAGCTATCAGGCATTTTATCTAACTCTGGTAATTTGAAGGGAATAATGGCTGGCAGAGGGATTCATAAAATAGAGCATTTTTCCTTAACAGTTTAGTATTCTATTCTAATTTTAGCCCCACTGTATAGAATACTTTCCCGAATACCTAATTGTAAAATATATATTCTTTGTTATTATCATTAAGAAGTAATTAAGAATGTTGCATTTGAAAAGTGACACGTATTTACAAAATTAGACTAGGAGTATTATTTTTTATTTGTTTTCTAACAAAAACCCACAATTTTTTGATCTCGCACAGTTTACTCTGTTAAAATTAGAAATTCTTTATAAATGATGCATAGAAAAGGGTTGATTTATGCCCCATTTCAATGTTTATATTAAATTTTATCCATTCATTCACTATCTCTGGCAGTGTTGCAGGCTCTACTGTTCTCAGCACTGAGGATAAGAGGCACAACAGACAAAAACTCTTACACTTGAAGAGCAGCTATGGTTTTGGAAAAATGTTTAGAAGTTAATGGTGGGAACTATTGAAAATGTGAGAAACTGAATCAGAAACGTGAATGATGTAAAGTAGGCAAGACAGGTCATGAAGTAGCAGTGATGGAAAAAAAGAGTTTGACCTGAAGTCCTTAGTTTAAAAAGTATGATCAAGGTAGATCAGTTTATTTCTCATCACTAATTTTCCCTGATTACCCGAATAGGGATTAAGAATCGAAATTTCAGTTTTCCCTAAAATAAGGCAACCATAAGAATAATCACAAAGTGAAGCTAGTTATGGGAGGTGTTTCTAGATAAATACCATCCAAATCAGTATTGTCGGCCTTTTCTGAGACTTCCAAATAGAGGCCGCTGGAAAGGAACAGCTTCCTCTACTGAGGACCCTGTCTAGTGTGGATACCACAAGTATAACCTCAGAAATCTCAAACACATGGGGCAGCATCGATGGAAGGTTCTGCAATATCAATTCAGGTTTTAGCATCCTAAAATGCTTGGTGGTATGATATATTTCTATCAACGCTTTATTCTTCAATAGCACAAAATGATGCATTGTTGAGTACATTATACTACATAATGACAAGTATTAAAGCAATACTTTATTTAAATCTTAAAAAATAATTTCTAACTTTCATAGGAGTCTTGATTTAAGTACCTTAGTATTGACAAAAATTCTTGACATGACCAGCCTTAATCGGGCTTCTAAAACCTTCTCTTAGGTACATCTGTGCACTTCCTTGTAAAATTCAGTTTCAGCAAAACCCTGCTAGGTTAGTTTAGTAAGAACCTTCCCATCTTCTATATCTGATCAGCCTCCGTATATTTCATGAGGTTCCTCGTTCTCTACCCTCATGATGTCTCATCACCCTGGCAGGTCTTCAGCAAGAATCTTATGAGTTCAGTTGAGCCATAATGCCTCTTATCCCTGATGTTTCCTGTTAGTAATTTTCAACCCACTGACCTCTACGCTGATCCTTGGTTATAATTTCCTACTTGCCTATGACATATTCAGACTTGAGCCTGGTTCTGTGATGAGGTCTCTTTCTCACTATTGCAGAAGTCCTAAATAAAATCTGTTTTCACTGCTTTAACCACCATCCAGCTCTAGTTTTTCTTGGAGAATACATTAGGGTGCTCTTGTATTTATTCATTTTTGCATTGAAGCATAAGCTGTACACAAACCCATCAATAATTTAGTTCAAATTTCTGTTTATTCTTGGGCACAAAGTGTTTCTATGTTTTATTACCAGAGCATTCCTGGATAATTCTAGAACAAAACAAACAAAAAATTATCTTCAATACAGTGAAAGAGAACAGATAAATACACAGAAAGATGTTCAATTTGTGCCATAACTTAATCTTGGCAGGAGCCAATTCAAAGGACTATGGGCTTCTAGCTGACCTATTTAAATGAAGTGTCAATCAGCAAATTCAGACCACTTACTGACCTGACATAGTACTCGAGACATACCAGCTGTGTCCCTGAGGCTAATATGAGAATTCAGGTAGAATTTTTAAGAAATAAAAATAATAAACCATCATCACCATTAACACAAATATGCCTGATTTTTTTAATTCTCTAGAACCTGAACGCAAGGGTAGCTGCTTGAAAATTTTTCCAGAGACCTAAAGGTTTAACCGTTGAGGAAAACAGAGCTGAAATCTTACGGAGACATTTTACCCCTTCTTTGGAATGTCGTTTCCAAGGGATGCAGTTACACTCCCTAGAGTAATCCACAAAACTAGCTCAACATCTTTGTACTGTTAATTACTTTTTAAAGCGAGATTTCTTATCTGGGTCTTACTTTTTCTCACAAGTTTTCCCATCTTTTCCGTAATTAGTATATCTCTAATATGTGAAGAGAATGGTTGAGGATTCAGCAGATACTCAAGGCTAGTCAAGGAAATCCTTCTGCGAGCATTCTTTTATTCTTCCTTCTAGTTCTTCGTTTTTGTTTATTTTATAATGCTCTTTCATATAGTAATATACTTTTTGTAGAAAATATTAAGAAGTACAAAAATGCATAAAGAAGATAATTAAAAACCTCAATAATCCTGGCTCGACGCCTATGGCTCAAGTAGCTAAGGCGCCAGCCACATACACCTAAGGTGGCGGGTTCGAATCCAGCCCAAGCCCACCAAATAACAATGACGGCTGCAACCAAAAAATAGCTGGGAGTTGTGATGGGTGCCTGTGGTCCCAGCTACTTGGGAAGCTGAGGCAGGAGAATCGCTTGAGCCCAGGAGTTGGAGGTTACTGTAAGCTGTAATGCCATAATGCCACTGCACTCTACCCAGGGTGACAGCTTGAGGCTCTGTCTCAAAAAAAAAAAAAAAAAAAAAAAAAACCTCAATAATCCTATAATCTAGTAAGAAATACTCCTAAATTTTGGTATGCTTTCTCCTGATATTTTTGTGTAATTTTTTATATCATCTGCCATAGGCTTGTTCAGGGTTCTTGACACAAACCCTAACTTCTACCTTGTATAAAATTCCCCATATCATTGCAGCCTTGCCAGTAAAATTTAAATACTTTAAATTTTTTATATGAAGTTATTCATGTGTTGTATTATGATTACTAGGAAGTTAGTTTTTCTCATAGGGTTAGTTGAATGGTTGTTTATGTTATACTGAAGATTTTTCTCATTGATTTGGGTATACTTTATATTTGAATACTATTGGTTTTTATAATGGTAGCAAATATTTCCCCTTCTTACATTTGCTTAGTTTTATACATTTGTGTGGTGAAACACTGTTAATGTTTATATAATATAATGTGCTGCTATCTTTATTTTTGGAGTTTTTATTTGTTTTTATACGTCAAAGATATTACATATTTTGGAGGCCAGGCAGGATGGCTCACGCCTGTAATCCTAGCACTCTGGGAGTCTGAGGCAGGTGGATTGCGTGAGCTCAGGAGTTCCAGCAAGAGCAATACTGGTCTCTAAAAACAGCCAAGCCTTGTGGCTGGCACCTGTAGTCCCAGCTATTGGGAGGCTGAGGCAAATGATTGCTTGAGCCCAAGAGACTGAGGTTGCTATGAGCTGTGACACCAAGGCACTGTACCCGGGGCCACAAAGTAAACTCTGTCTCAAAAAAAAAAAAAAATAGATATTACATATTCTGGCTGGGCACAGTGGCTCATGCCTGTAATCCTAGCCCTCTGAGAAGCTAAGATTAAGATGGAAGGATCACTTGAGCTCAGGAGTTTGAGACCAACATCAAGACTATGTCTCTACTAAAAAAAAAAAAAAAAGGAGGAAGGGAGGGGAAGGAAAAAAGAAAGAAAGATTGATTTGCTAGGCACTGTAGCAAGTGCCTGTAGTCCCAGGGAGGCTGAGACAAGAGGATCCCTTGAACCCAGGAGTTTGAGGTTGCTGTGAGCTATGCTGACACCATGGCAATGTACCCTGGGGCAACAAAGTGAGACTCCATCTCAAAATCAAAAAGACATTACACATTCAACAATCAAAGAATATTTACCTCTGTTCTACAAATCTTCTCTTGCAGCTTTGCATTTGTAATATTTGTTTAATTAATCTAGAATTAATTTTGGTTTCATGGAATGACGTTTCTCACTCCCTCTTCACTTTACCCCACTTGATACTTCCTCAGATCACTTATTACTGGGTACTACTACTTTATTCATATTCTCTTACGGCTGCCAGGATGTTTAATGCTGAAGATAGAGTCCTTTTGTCCACCGCTAAATCCCAATGACTGGAACAGTGCTCAAATACTTGGATGTGTGACTTTTTGTTCTGCTGGATTTTTTCCTCCACTTTATTGAGGTATACTAGATAAATTAAAATGATATATGACTAGATAAATTAAAATGACATATATTTAAGGTACACAACATGATGTTGTGATATATGTATACATTATAAAATGATTACCACAATAAAGCTAATTAACATATACATCTCTCTATATAGTTACCATTTGAGGGGGTAGGGGAACGAATATGTACTGCTCATTCCTCATCTTGTAACTGAAAGGTTGTTCCCTTTACATATCTCCATTCCCTCCACCCCTCAACTTGATCCTTGGTAACCACTGTTCTACTCTCTCTTGCTATGAATTCAATATTTTTATATTCTACATATCAGTGAAATTTCCCACAAAAACCAAAATTCAATCACATATGTTCATCTTTATCATAGCTGATTTTGACCAAGCTTTTGAAAGTAATTTTTCAGTGGAGTGAATGAAATCATCAAAATTGATATTAATTCCATTTCACAGATGCAGTGACCAGATGAGGAAAGGAGGACTGATCAGCACCTTTGAAATAAGAGCTAACATTGAAACAGACCCTAGTTTCAATTTGGCAACCTCAGACATTTATATTACTGATAAAAGAATATCAGAAAGCAAATAAATGAACTTGTGGAAAAAATTTGTAGAACCATTGCTCTTTACTTTTCACCTTAAATTTCTACTGAGAGTCATATATTTTACATGCCAAATGTTACTCCCATTAGCGTCTTTAAAAACAACACTCTTAAAAAATATTTTGGTGCCTCATAAAAGAATTTTTAAATTTTGTGTAAAAATAACTTAATTATACCAATTAAAACTTAATTATATGATTAAAGCCTAATTATAACAATTTTATTCCTAACTGTACATAAACTCAACAAATGTGTGGTGTTTTTTTTCCTTCCCTGGGAGACAGAAAAATTACATGTATTTCATTTGAAGTATTAAGGTAGTTTCTGTAAAATATTCTCTTTTTAAATATTATATACAGAATGGGAAGAGGGAGGGGGTTTGGAGGGCTCACTTCTGAGATTTATCTTATAGGGGTACAGGTGAATCTTTCTAAGAGTAGAATGTGAACATTTTAAAGCAATAACTGAGAAAATGACATGAAGGCTGTGTTGACCAGTTTGACGGAAGTATTTCAGAATGCATGTGAAAACCCTACACTGTACCCCAGAAGTACATTAATGTACATAGTTATCATTCAATAAAAAAAATTTAAAAATACATAAAAATAAATAAATAAATAAATATTATATACAAAACATCACTAAGCCTTAAAAAGATGAGGCACAATAAATATTTCTTGATCAAATTACTAAAGGACTCTGATGACAAAATTAATCCCCTTTTGCAATAATATTAGACACCTCTTGTTAAAATGAACGGAAGTCATACTCAGAATTCAGAAGAAAAACAAGTATAAACCTTGGGTTTCTAAATCTTTTCAAATTACTGTTCTGCAATCTGAATGTGTCCAAGAATATTGAATTATTTTCACCAATAGTTAAGTAAAATCGTACTGCTGTGGGAAGACTGCGTGGTGATAAACTAATTGTATAGAATTACTTGTAGAGTAAGTTAAAGACAAAAGCCCTCTATGATTTCTTCATCATGTTTTACAAGTTTTATTTTATTTAATGTTGTAAAAATCATTTTCCTGGAGACCAAAATATAAACTCTTTTGAAAAAGCACACTTTGTTTCACTCTGTGGTACAACCTAATAGTCGGTTTTTCGGAGTTAGGTATTTGTATCTGCTACCCATATCCCTACAAAGGTATTTACCAAAGACATTTACATTACTCAAGTAACTCAAAGGCGTTTGCTCCTGAGAACGCTGAGTTAAATATTTTATACCCCCAATACCAAGCCCCTTTATTTCCTTCCTTTAACATACACATATGTGTCTGTGCCTATATACGTGTGTATATGTGTTTGTGTGTATGTGTGTATATACTTACACCCATACTGAAAAGAAAATGAAACGTATCATTTTACCTTAAATAAACCTCTTCACTTTATTTTTCCTGAGCTAGGTTACAACACAGAGGGTACTGTTTGTTTGTTGAGGCACATAGGCAAAAACATGGGATTCAGAGTAAAAAGATGTGTGTTCTAGCTAAAGGTCTGCTGTTGCTATGACTATGACTACCAGTATCTATATTATTGAACATTTGCTATATGCCAATCACCATGGTAAAGGCTTGCTTCACGTTGCTAGACTCTAATCCTTTCAGAAGCCCATTGTATAGATAAAAAACCTGAGGCCCCAAGAGATTAAATAACTTTTTCTGGGTCTCTTGTCTGGTACTCTGATCTAAATATTTGTTTCCCTGAAAATTCATGTGTTGAATCATGAATATGATGAATTAGAAAGTAGAGCCCTTGGGAGGTGATTAGGTCATCAGGGTATAGCCCTCATGAATGGGATTAGTGCCCTTATAAAGAAGGGGCAGAGAGCTGCCTTTCCACATCCACCCTGTGAGGACACAGCAAGAAAATGTCATCTGTGAGTCACAAGCAGGCCCTTGCCAGATACTGAATCAGCAATAGTGCCTTAATCCTGGACTTCTCAGCCTCCAGAACTATGAGAAATAAAGGTATATTGTTCACATGCCCCTTAGTTTTATGTTATTTTACTATTATCGCTGAAACATACTAAGACACCTGGCAAAATTGGTGCTGGAATTGTATTTAAATTTTTCTGCTACAGACACTCTTAACATGATCCTTAGCTACCCTTTCTAGACCACAGTATTCTCAGCAATAAAGGAGAAGATCAGTTTCAGGTTAGGTGTAGATTTTGTTTGACCCCCAAATTATTTTTTCAAGGGAACAGAAATAGAAGATTAAAGCAAAATACTTGGATTGATGTTCCCTGTCAACCACAGCTCACCTTTCCCCGGGGTGCTCATGAGACAGTCCCCGAGAAAGCTCCTGCAGGGAACACTACTTGAAAACACCAGGTACTTAGGCTAATTTTAAAATATTTTCCAGCTCTACGAGTTACTGGTTAAGTGAAGAAATGCATACAGTCTTATCAAATCTGGCAACAGGTTAACTTAAAGAAGAACCAGTCTGCTTAGCTAGTCTGTCTCTCTTTGATGTTCACTGTTGAGAGGATATAGTGTTTTAAGGTGTTTCCATACATAAAAAGAGACCTAGCCATTATTTCAGTAGTAAGGTCTTAAAACAAAAGAATCATAAATACCAAACCTAATTCTTGAAAGGAAAATAGCTAGTGGATATATATATCAATTTTCAATCACTGGCAAATAATTTCTATCTCCTGTTTCATTGTATCACTGAGATTCATGTTTGCCAGTAGCATCACTTTTCAAGAATATGAAAAAGTTAAGCCCAAGCGAGTGGATGAAACCCCTTAGTTTATTTACTATTTATCCTGTTCTTGCTATTGTCTTCAGCAGCGTCACATCTGTCATAGTCCTGAATTTTAGTGCTCTGCTTGTTAGCCTCTTGCATGAAAAAGAAAAAAAAAAGGCAAAGAGCAAGCTGCTTCGGAAAACAGCTGTGGAAACATGTGGTCTGAGGGAACATGAAAAATTCGATTCAGCAAGTATATACTGAGCATCTATTATGTGCAAGTTGCTGTTCTAGGGGCTTCCTGGGGGGTTGGAAATGCAAAGACAGGATCTCTGCTCTCAGGGGTCCTCTCAGTCATGTGGGAAATACAAACAGGCCACAACAGCCAAATTAAATATAAATAAATAATCAAAGCACATGCAAAAATTATTAGACCTGAGATTGGGAGAGTGGGTCAGCTCTGAATAGCAGAATCCAGAAGGCTTTAGAGCTGGACCTGAAAGGCAGGTGGAATGTGGAAAAAGTACCTGAGGGTTCATGGTCATTAGGCCTTTTAGTCTGAGTAAGTCTGGTCATCGTCTTTATTTACATTGCAGTGCAGTCTAATTTTACTTCTTGCTTCTGGTGTGCCTTTTAGCACCTTCAAGAAGTCAACCAATACTCAAGGGATACGCAAGTAGCAATGACATTGGAGTAGCACCATGACAAGTGTAACTCCAAGTCTTTCTTTCCTCCCTTCCTCTCGTGTACCAATCCAATCATTCCTGTAGATGCAGACCCCTTCACGCAGCTCAGTACTGCTCCTTCTACCTCCCTCCATACTTTTTCCAACTTCACGTCCACATTCCTTCCCATGTGAATTATTACAATAGCATCCTCGATGTCCTCACTACTTCTAGATCTTGCTACTTATTTCTTAGATTATTCTTCCCAAGAAGGAACCACCAAGGCAGTTTCCAATACTGAAAATCTGATTATATTATTCCCCTAGTTAAGACTTCTCAATGGCTTTAAATTTGCCTTTGTAAAAAGCTCAAACTCTGGATGGCACAGCTTATCTTTTCATTTACCCAGTCCCTAGCTAGCTCTCCAAACACACACCTTTGCAGTTCCTGCACTTATACCATGTGCTGTAACTGCACTGACCTCTTGCAGGTCTCTCAATGATTCATGCTCTCTCTCCACTTTGCCATTTTAATTAAACCTCTGCCTAGGACCTTTCCTCTTTCACTCCACCCCGTTTACTGGCTAATTATTCCTCTCTGGGGTTCCTGTTTAGATGTTGCTTATTCCTAGAGGTCTTCACTGACCTCCACATCTAGATTAAATTCCTATCCTCTGGGCTGTCACAGTCCCTGGTAATTATTTTCTGCATTATACCTGCTTGTTTATTTATCCGTACTATCTATGAGAGTGTGGGTTGTAAGGAAAGCAAGGAAAAAGGGAAGAAAAATAGAATGCGAGGATGAAGGGAAGGAAAGAGAAAGAGGGAGGGAAGAAAGGAGGAAGGAGGATGAAGGAAGTTTACACAGTAGAAATTAGACACACATCTCCTTGTCCAGAGGCAATGCAGGAATGATATGGCAGCAGCAGACCCTAGAATACACATCTGATTTTTCAAAAGGTCTTTTGCAGAGAATGATATTTAATTGGAAATTAACTGGTAGGTCAATCTCCTCTACATTAAAGGATATAGAGTGTAATGAGTCTGAGTAAACTTCTATTTATATATTATTATGAAAGTTGTGCTTTTAATTTATTCTTTAGATTTTACATTGTAACCTTCTCCCACCCCAAAACTAAGGGTTTTATCAGCCATTCTAGAAGAAAAACTAGATGAGCAATTCTGGGTTCTAAATAATGTACAAGTCAGCAAAAAATTCCTTTTGGTATATGTGTTGACAGTAGAGTTGATAGTGAAAATGCAATATTCATATTACAGAAAGAATGAAACTAGAAACTCAGGATCTCCTTAATGAGATTCAGGTCCTTAACTGGGCTGCGTGCTATTTTGTCTGAAGCTATTATATTTTAGAAAATTTTTGAGAACTACCGTCCTACTGGTTCTTTATTCACTAAGTAGGACTGAATTTAATAAAGTTTATAATCAGCAATAAATATTATTTAAGAAAACAACTTTCTTGGAATTAACCTAAGTGCCCTTCTATGAATGAATGTATAAAAACTATGACATATATACTCAATGGAATATTATTCAGCCATAGAAAGAATGAAATGCTGCCATTTACAGCAACATGGATGGAAGTGGACGTCATTATATTAGGTGAAATAAGCCAGGCACAGAGAGACAACTATCACATGTTCTCACTCACACGTGGGAGCTAAAGAAATGGATCCCATGGAGGGACAGGGTAGCATGGAAGGAGAGAGGGATGAAGAGAAATTAGTTAAGGGATATGACAGTATAAGTTAGATGAAAGGAATAAGTTGTGGTATTCGCTGGCACACTAGGGAAATTATAATGAATGATAATTTACTATGTATTACAAAATAACTAGAAAAGAAGATTTGTAATGTTCCAACACAAACTAAAACTAAATGTTTGAGCTGGAAAATATAACAATGACCCTGAGTTGCTCATTATATGTCACATGAAAGTATCAAAATAACACAAGGACCCCCAAATATGTGCAACCATTGCATATCAATAAAAAGAAATGAATTTTCTTTAAAATCTTGATGCAGCCTCCTGTCTATTTTTTTTCATAGAATTTGCCAAAATTCTATGACGCATTGACATCTTTGAGCATCTAGGATTATAGTTCTACATTAGTGAGAGTTCCATGCTAGGCTCTTGACAGATTTTATTATGTAATTTTTCTCTAACTACTCGGGGCCTTCAGCTTGACTAGAATCTCAGCAACCTCTCGCTGTCTCGATCAGCAATGCTTTCATCAAGCATAAGAACATTAAAGGGGGAAAAAATGACAAAAAAATAAAATGAAACATGTGTTTTAAGAGATTTGAATAAGATATTTTAGTAAGCCAATTTCATGTCACCATCTTGAAAATTTACAGCAGTCAGCAATGTAAACATGTACTTGACAAACACCAGCAGCTTGCAGACTGCAAAGTTCATCTACTCATTCAGCGAGGCAGATGTTTCATTTCATACTCTTCATACTATAGATTAGGATTATTTTTTTTTCCTTTTCCTTTTTTTTTTTTTTTTAAAGGAGAGAGGGGGAAAAATTCCCTGACATGCTACTAATATCATCTCACACTGTGGGCCAGATGGTGAAAACTGCAAAGGCTGCAGCTCAGTTTCTGTGCTACGTTGTGGGGGGAAAGGAATTTTGTTTCCGAATGAGTTTCAGCTTGATCGTTTGTTACTGTAATCTAAACATGAGTCAATGAGTAAAGTAGTAACAGTCTATCTTCAAAAAGTTTTGAGAATAAGTGCTTTAAAATGTAATGCATCTGGAGGAAGTGCCTAACAGCATCTCAACCTACCACATCTGGAAGAAAAGGCTGAGACCTCAGGGCGGTTGCTTTAGTGAAGAACCCTTTAAAAAGATAGCTGAGCAAAGTAAAACGGAGATGCTACAATTCTGTCATTTCTGAGGGTGGGATGAAGGTTTTTGGACTTGTTTTCTCTTCTATTTTTAACATTGTTTGCTTCCTTTGCAGTTAGGACTATGACCAAGTTTAAAGGCATGTCCGTTTATCTGCATCATTGTGAATAAGAAAAAACTAACCATTAAGAGCCTGGTCACTAAATATTGGTATCTGAAGGGACCTCGGAAATCACCCAGTCCCACTCCCTCATCTGTGTAGGAGGCAACGGAAACCCAGGAGGGATTAAATCTTGGTAATACATGACACTCTGACAGATTGGGAAATAATGAAACGCATTTCTCTACCATATCTGTGATCTGTTATGCCCCTGCTACTCCACAGCTTTCTCTTCAATTTTTAAATGGGGGTGTGACCCCAATATGCTTCAGCATAAACAAGTCTACCTGCTTTATAGTTTTGCATATTAATTATCCACATCCTATAGCTTTGTGTGGGAATTTTCATCATCTGTAGAACAGGATACACACAGGAATGTGTCAAAGAGACCAGACCACTATGGTTTTCCTAACCGAAGTTTGATTTAACTGGTGAAGGTGAGGAAGGCAGCGTTCTGTCCTTTCAATGCAGAAATGGCAAATCTTTATGCTAGAAACAAGTTCATCTCTCGGGCCACAGCTCTGGCGGCCTTGACGCATGTGTGTGTCAGAGGAGGGCCCATCTAGCACCTTCCTCACAGAGCTGGCTGATGTTCTGCCGTGACAAGCATGTGCCCAACACACCAATGCCTTCTTCGTTTTGTCTTACGTCTATCATCTCTTTTTTCATCTAGACAACTATTACTAACATGCTACCAGCCTTCCCCAATTTTTCCCATCCCCATCCCAGTTACAGGAAATTTTGTCTTGTATCATTCGACGTCCGTACTCCCACTCTCTTTCTAAGAATAAGGGGAGTTTGGAACTTGCTGCCTGATGTTCAGGCATTTTGTGATGTTGAATTATGATAATGAGGAGAAAGGGACACAAATAGGGAGGAAAGAGAGAAAGGGAAGGATTCTAGATTGCTGGATGCAGTCCAGACTTTCCTCTATTGAGGCATATCTGAATCACTGGAAAATAGAGAGGAAACTTTAAAGAACTGAGGGAGGCTAAGACACTGTACACAAGAGAGAGGCAGGGTTGGGAGGTGACAATGGCAAGGTGTGCACGAGAAACTGGCCAGAGGGTCCCAGGTGAGAGGTTACGGTGCAGCAGAATTGAGGAGAAAGGAAAGGTAGTTTGAGAAATGCTGTTAAGATTGTGAAATGTATATAATGATTTTAAGTAAATGTAAGAAAGATTGGACTCGTTTTATTCCAACATGTTTCTTGTGGTTCCCGCACTCCGTGCAGATGCTAGGCTACCCTGAAATAAGACTTGAGAGGATTTTGCTTGTTCTTCCCTTCCCCATCAGCACTGTGCGTGCGACAGAGAAAATGTGCGAGTGTCAGAAACCTTGTACACATTCGAAGTGTGACTATCAACATCAATATTAATTTTGAAGTGAAGTTTATATCCTTTGAGATACGTGTTCTAAGTTCATCTTCCACTGATAAACTGGCATCTGTGCGTTATAGCAATTTTGTCCGTATCTAGGAGAGGAAATCCCTCTGATACTAACTATAGGCTTTTTGAAAATGTATCTATTTACCAAAATTTCACACATGTGGTATAGTTTACACAAAATCAGGAGCATAGGGATAATTTAGGACAGAAGATTTCAGAGGCAGCCCTATAATAACACTTTTCTCTGGCTCACAGCAAAAGTAAAAAGTTAGGACAGCATAGCAAATTTATTGAAAAGTTTAGTTCATTTAGTTTAAAAGGCCACATTTCTATACTTTTTATCAAAATGTCATTCCTTCTATGAAATGACAGTGTTAGTAGGTGGTAATATTATTAGAGCAGAATATACGTTTAACTACCATGTTCAAAGTGTTCTACACGCTTTGAAGCTTTCTCTGAGGTTTGCACCCCAGAAGCCTAGGGAACACCCATCCAGGGCCCTGAGGCTGCAAGGTTCTGAATGTACTCTAACCAGAGAGGAGCCTAACTTTCTGTTAGCATAACTGCTGGTCATTAGCAAAGCTTTAGTGTATTTTTTTTTAATTTAATCTATTCAGGTATACAAGTTGAATTCCATTACTTGTATGTATCCAACAGTGGTGAAGTCTGAGTGTAATATTTTTTTAAAAATTTAATTCAAGGGTATGAGTTGAATTCCATTTCATATATGTATCCAGTAGTGGTGGGGGGAGTCTGGGTTTTTAGTGTACCCATCACCTGAGTAGTGCTCATTGTATCCCAAATTAAATTAGCAAAGATATAAAGAGAGAAGGAAGATATTTTCAGTAGATAGAGGGGTTTTTCCTAACCAAGTTAAACTACTGTGGGGCAATGGAAGAATGCTAAAGAATGGTAAAAGACTTTTATGGAATTCATTAACGTGACTGTAAGGCACTGAGGACATCTTACTGACTTTGAATATCTGGAATGTAGCCCTGTGGTTGGAGAAGTGCAGTCGTTCAATGAATGTTCACTAACATAAGATATTTCAACCTGGAAAATGCGCTGGTGTTAGGTGCATTAAAAAAGAGGCAATTTGCACATTTCACTAGGTTACTTTTATTATTAACGATATTTAAAACATAAAGGAAAATGTAGGCAGTAATTTAATAAACACTCATGCATTTACTATCAAGAATTGCACGTTAATATTTTTCTTATTTCCTTGACAATTTTTTTCTTTACTAAACAAACATTAAAATGCTGTTGAAACTCCTTTATCCTCACCAGCCACAGTATCTCCTTTCTCTCATGTACTCGTCATTTTTCTGAAATTAAGATGTATCCTATGAAGTATAAAATCACTCCAGGCTATTTTTAAAAATATATATCCATAAACAATATTTGGCATGTGCTACTTTGCATGCTTTAAAAAATTAGCTAAGTAGAATTTCTATTCTTATGCTTCTGCAACTTATTTTTATACACATTATTTTAAAATCTATTAATATGGAAATGTGTAAGTCTAGTTCATTTATCTTAGCCTCATAGAGTATTTGACAGTATGCATATCATTAATATACAGGGTGTCCATGAACTTTTTCTTTAAAACAGACAACTGTTTTAAATTGCCCATGAACTTCATGGACACCTTATATTATTCACCAAAATGCTTACTCTCCAGCAAAGAAGTCAGATTATTCTCCAAAATGCACCTTAAATTTAAATTCCAGGCTCGGCGCCTATGGCTCAAGTGGCTAAGGCGCTAGCCACATACACCTAAGGTGGCGGGTTCGAATCCCCAGCCTGGGCCTGCCAAACAACAATGAAGGCTGCAACCAAAAAATGGCCAGGCATTGTGGCGGGTGCCTGTAGCCCCAGCTACTTGGGAGGCTGAGGCAGGAGACTCGCTTGAGCCCAGGAGTTGGAGGTTGCTATGAGCATGATGCCCGGCACTCTACCCAGGGGGATAGCTTGAGGCTCCATCTCAAAAAAAAAAAAAAAATTTCTATTTCCCCATATTTTCACCATGATTTATTATTGTCTGACTTTAAAATTTTTGTCAATCTAATGAGTACATGATTTTCTTCTTTCTTGTTTTAAGTTGTTTTATAAGATGGATCCATTTTGACAGCATAACTCCATGCCATTCTTGATCATTTTTCTAAACTACACAACAGAAAAACAATCCCAACATAAATTGTGTATTGTTAACAGTGGTCACATCCCTCAACTATAGTATTTAGTTTGTTTGATTTCAATGACTTTTAGATAGATACTAAATACTAACTTAAGGGTTATACTGTCTTGATATGGCTGCTGGTTGAAAACGTTAGAAACAAGAGATCTGGGGTACAGGTGAATCTTTCTAGAATGTGAACGTTTTAAAGCAATAACTGAGAAAATGACATGAAGGCTGTGTTGACCAGTTTGATGGAAGTATTTCGGAATGCATGTGAAAACCCCACATTGTACCCCAGAAGTGCATTAATGTACATAGTTAACATTCAATAAAAAAAAATAAATTGCCATTTGACCAATAAAAAAATAAATAAAGTACAGCTTCTCAAACTTTAGAGAACTTCAGAATCACCAGGGAAACTTAAAAAGCAAATTTTTAGAAGCACATTCCTGGGCTCTGAAAGCTTCTTCTCCAGCAAGTCTGCGTTTTAACCGGCGGTTGGGTTATTCTGCAACAGCTGGTCACAGAATCACACATTAGAGAAAACACCGAAAGTTCCTCAGGAAAAGATCCAGCCTTCTAAGCATGACGGACAGGGCCTCTGATTATCAGTGCCCTTGTGAACTCTTTACACTTTCTCCCCTCTCATCTTACACACCTGTCATTTGCCTGAACTCAAGTTGTTTCAAGATTCAGAACGACCCCTTCTTCGGCTCTTTCCTCTTGAAATGTCCTTTTTATCTAAGTCCATCTGTCTGAGGCCTACTCATCCTTCACAATGAAATGTAAAGTCATTTCTATAAAAACTCTCCTCCTCTTTCCCTTTCTTACCTGCAGTCTTGACCACTCCCTTCTCTGTGCCCTACTCTACACAGGGTATGAACTTCCAGCTGCTTTTTTATACTTGCCCACATGGCGCTTCTTGGTCAATATGTCTGCATCTCTTTTACCGCAGGAATGGGGTCTGTTTCTTCTTTGCATCCCCTGTCTAAAGCCTGGTTCAACAGTATTCTTGAGATAAGTAAGATACGGTAACTTTTGAGAAAGGATAGAAGGTGCATATTTTTTAAAAATCATATTTTAACATGATTTAGGTAATTTTATTATTTTTTGAGATAGAGGCTTACTCTGTCACCTGGGCTATAATGCAGTAGTGTCATCATAGCTCACTGTGACCTCCAACTCCTGGGCTCAAGCCATCCTCCTGACTCAGCCTCTCGAGTAGCTGGGACTACAGGTGTGCACAACCACACCTAGATAATTTTTTCTATTTTTAGTAGAGATGGGGTCTCATTCTTGCTCTGGCTGGTCTTGAACTCCAGATCTAAAGCAATCTTCCCCTGCTAGGATTACAGATGTGGGCTACTGCCCCTAGCCAAGTTAGGTAATATTAACCCCTCTTTCCCATTGAATCTCATCTACTTAGAGTTTCCAAAAGAATAATCATAAAGGTCAAAATCAGTGCTTAATAATAAAGATATTAACGAGTGAAGTAAGCAAAATATAAGAAAGTAGCCAGTCTACAGCACATCTGGAGACATATGGCCACACAAAGGACAACCAAACTACTCACTCTGGTCCCTTTTGTCATTTGGGAAATCAGATCCTAGGATTTCTCAAAAGAAGTCAGAAATCAGACTGTATTTGTAAATTTCCTTAATTTTAAACCCAAAAGTTACAATGAACAATCTACAATGAAATTAAGAAAATAATTTCACTTACAATAGAATCAAAAAGAATGAAATAATTTATAAATAATTGACAAATGCAAAACTTACACTTTGAAAACTCCAAAATATTTTTGAAAGAAATTCAAGAAGAGCTAAATAAACAGAAAGACATCCATGATCATGGAACCAAGGACTTAACATTTTGTTCCGCAAAATGATGTACAGATTCAACACAACTCCTATCAAAGACCCAGATGACTGCTTTGCAGAAATTGACAAACTGATTCTAAAACTTACGTGGACATTTAAGGGACCCAGAATAGACAAAACAATCTTGAAAAAAGAACAAACTTAGAGAACTATTATGTCACAGTTTCAAAACTGGTCTGCCCAGCCATGCAGTCAAGACAGTATGATACTGGCATATAATGATACTAGAATTGAGACGCCAAAAATAAACCGTCACATTTACGGTCAATTGATTTTTGACAAGAGTGCCAAACAATTCAATGGGGTAATGATAATCTTTTCAATAAATGGTTTGGGGGCAACTGATATCTGCATATAAAAGAATAAATTTGGAATTATACCTCATACTGTATGCAAAAATAAACTCAAAATGGATGCAAGACTTTAAATATAAGAGTTAAAATTTTAAAACTCTTTTAAAAAGAAAAACAGGCATTAGTGTGGGGAACCTGCAGCCTCACAGCCACATGTGGCCCTTCAGATTCCAAGGTGTGAACCTTTGACCAAACCCAAACTTCATAGAACAAATCCCTTAATTAAAAGGATTTGTTCAGTAAAATTTGGATTCATTCACAAGACCACAGTCAAAGATCTAGAAGGCTACCTTATAACCCAATAACAAAAAGACAAATAAGCCAATTTAAAATTGGGCAAAATGGCTCAGCACCTGTGGCTCAAGCAGCTAAGGCGTCAGCCACATACACCTAAGGTGGTAGGTTCGAATCCCCAGCCCAGGCCCGCCAAACAACAATGACGGCTGCAACCAAAAAATGGCCGGGCGTTGTGGCGGGCGCCTGTAGTCCCAGCTACTTGGGAGGCTGAGGCAGGAGACTCGCTTGAGCCCAGGAGTTGGGAGGTTGCTGTGAGCGTGATGCCATGGCACTCTACCCAGGGGGACAGCTTGAGGCTCCGTCTCAAAAAATAAAATAAAATAAAATAGGGCAAAATGAGTTATACAAATGGCCAATAAGCACATGAAAGAAGGAAGTCTCAGAATACATGTTGAATGATTGCATTTATATAGAATGTCCAGAACATTTAAATCTGTAGAGCTAGTAAGCAGGGCTGGAGGGGTTGGTACAGGGTTTATTTGGGGGTTGATAAATAGTATGTTTTAAAATTGGTGATGATTGCCCAACTCTGTGAATATACTAATTGAATTATATACTTTAAATGGGTAAATTATATGGCACATAAGTAGCAGCTCAATAAAGCAAACACCAAGGAATAATAACAACAAAAAGTAGTCAAACAAGCAAGATCTGCAATGTATGACCCTGGATGCAAACTATTCAGGAAACATGTATGAGTGGATAAGTAATGAATAAATGAGTGCAGCATCAGGAATTATTGCTGTTTGAAATCTTCCCCAGTCTTGAGTCAGAGTTCATCGTACTTCCTGTGGGCTCCCAGAGCTTCTTGGTCACACCCCAGCTTGTACTCACCCAGTGGTGCTGCAATTTATCTATGTCAATGTCTATGCCCCTTGCTGGACTGTGGGCTTCTCAAGGACAAGGACTGAGTCTTAGTCATCATTATTCTAGCACCTCTTACAGTGCAATAAATGATTTATTTGAATGAACTAGCCAAGAAATGATGTTCAGGAAGTCTCAAAATAACCTGCATCCTAACTGGACCATCTGTAATGTGTTCCTTCTTAAAGGAACCATTAAAATATATCACCAGTTAAAATAATCCTGAAGTTAAGCTGGCCAAAGCCCTCCTTATACAAGATTTGAGTTGGAGAACAAATCAGGTGAGAAGAGAATGGAAAATCCTTCCCCCTTTGATACAATACCAATCAAATGAAAACCTGGATAGGCAGATGGTAGGGGTGGGGAAGTACCTTCTTCTGGAATGGGGACAAGTGTAGAGGGAGGTTGTCAAGACAGCCAGAGAGAGGGGCTGCCTGGAACACACCATTAAGGAAGAGGCACGGCTGGTCTTGGCAAACACTGACTTTTCTTTGAAGTCATCTTATAGCACCTTTGAAATTCCCAGTCAAGAGCACAAAGCTGTCAACACCTACCCTTTCTTTGTTTGCTGTTTCCCCTACCACAAGGCTAGCAGCAGAGAACAGGGACTATTCTATGTGTATCCCTGACACCCAGAATACCTCCTGGCACGTTGTAGCCCCTCAGAATACATTTTGGTTGATTAAATTGAACATATTTTTAAACAGCCAAATGTTGGAGATCCAAGATGGCAGCCAGCAGGAGGCTGATGAAAGAGCTTGAAGAAATCTGCAAATGAAAAACTTCCATAACATCCAGGTTGATGAAGCTAATTTATTGACTTGGCAAGGGCTTATTGTTCCTGACAACCCTCCATATGATAAGGTGGTCTTCAGAATCGAAATCAACTTTCCAGCAGAGTACCCATTCAAGCCACCAAAGATCACATTTATAACAAAGATCTATCACCTGAACATCAGTGAAAATGGGCAGGTCTGTCTGCCAGTAATTAGTGCTGAAAACTGGAAGCCAGCAACCAAAACCGACCAAG
>CAUYTI010022872.1:0-24827 GCA_963575145.1 Galago senegalensis | reverse complement strand
TGTTAAGACATTTGTGTTCAATATTTGATAGATTTGACTTGTATCCTTGTAATATGCTCCATAGGTGTGGTCCCACCATTAACCCTCCCTCTATCGAACGACCCCCTCTCCCTTTCCATCCCTCCTCCCTTCCCTCCTTCATTCTGGGCTACGATAGTGATTAATCTCTTATATGAAAGTGTGAGTGATTATAAATTGGTTTTATAGTAGTACTGAGTACATTGGATTTTTTTTCCATTCCTGAGATATTTTACTAAGAATATGTTCCAGCTCCACCCATGTAAACATAAAAGAGGTAAAGTCTCCTTTTTTTTTTTTTTTTTGGCTGGGGCCGGGTTTGAACCTGCCACCTCTGGCATGTGGGGCTGGCGCCCTACTCCTTTGAGCCACAAGTGCTGCCCAAGTCTCCATCCTTTTTTGATGCTGCATAATATTCCATGGTATACATATACCATAATTTATTAATCCATTCATGGGTTGATGGGCACTTCATAATTGGCAATCATGAATTGAGCTGCAGTGAACTAACTGGTGCAAATATGTTTGTGGCCAAGTGATTTTTGGTCTTTTGGATATACACCTAGTAGAGGAACTGCAGGATCCAACAGCAGGTCTACATTTAGATCCCTGAGTGTTCTCCAGAGTTCAGTAAATCTTGGTTAAACAGTACAACTGTCTGCAAAGCTTTTTAACAGAATACTGGGGCCTGTGCCCCTTCCAGACCAACTAAGTCAGAATCTCTGATGGATCCAAAATGTCCCAATTGATTTTAATGTGCATCCAAGGTTAAGAGCCCTGGTTGACTCCTGCTCATCTTATTGGCCACTGCTCAAGCCTCACCTCCTCAGGGAAGCCCTCCTGATTTCCCTGACATCATCAGGGTCAATTCCTGATGTTTTGTATCCACAGCACCACGTGCCTCTCCTTCCTATAACGCATCATAAGGACATCTTTACATTTACTTACATGGTAACAAAGAGCTCAAACTCTGGGTCCAAATCACTAGCTTTGTGACTTCGGGTAAATTATTTAACCTCTTACCTCCTGTAACAGAGGGTTAACAATCAACCTATTCCACATGGTCATCGAGGCTCAGGTAAGTTAGTGATATGTAGAGCCCCAAGAGCTGTGTCTGGTGGGAGAGTGCCGTGGGTGTCAGCTGTTATATCTGTAATAACAATTATCCTCTCCGCTGGGAGCTGTAAATTCCTGAAGGGGGGCTCCGGCCCTTGATCACTCAATGCCTAGGACAATGCATGCACATGATAGCTTTTCAACAACTGTTTGTTGAACAGAGAGGTGTCCTGGTGATGTTCTTGGTAAGGGATGAAGCGTGGAATGTAGGCTTGCAAAATAACCATTGATATCAGATTTGGTTCATCTTCCTCAGTTAGGGCGCTTGTCTGCATGGACCTAGTGGCAGCCAGAGGCCCAGATGTGGAGGGCAGCCCGACAGACATTCACTTCAGCGGCCTCCTTTGCAGTAACAGGAGGCTTTTCACTGATTTGCAAACTCACTGTGTCCTTTGAGACAAAGGTTCTTTCTGCTCTTCTGAAACACAGATTAGGGTGTGCAGAGCGCTTCTGCAGCAGAGGGTGCCGTCAGGAAGCTGGCACCCCATGCTGCACCTGGAAACCAAGCTGACAGCAGCTTTGCAAGATGAATAACCCTGTGTCATGATCTTGCATTTGAGCGACTCCTACTCAGCAAGGAGAGAGGTGCGCTCAGGCCACATCCCTGGGCTGGCTCATGGCACTGTTGGGGGAGGAGAGGCGGGGAGGGGAGGAGATGGGTGTGTGTGTTTTGCAGGTGATGGAGGATTTATTTATAATGTGAGGGTGCGATCGGTTGCAGTGTGACTTCTCCCTGAAACAACTGCTGTGCACTCTGAGAATGAATGCACACGGCAGCCTCCACGGGAAGAGGCGGGGTGCACTCTGTGAACAGCCCAGACCGGAGTTTGTAGGCCCCCTGGGGAATACCCAGCTTAACCCCTTTGTTTTCTGAAGGGGGAAGTGAGACCAGACCATGGAAGCAACTTGCCTGAGACCACAGATGTCATTTTTGTTTAAAGCTAGTATTTATCAAATGCATCCTATACACTAATCACTGCACTAAGCTAGGTGCTATACCCATGATTTCACTGTCCTCACGAATCTAGAAAGAAGGTGCATTATCACATTCAGCAAATACTGACACAGAGTACACTATGTGCTAGGCGTTGTGCTGAGTCCTTTGCAAATATCAAATCCTCAAGGTCCCACGAGGGTTTGGTGCTATTATTATTGTTATTTCCATTTTAAAGATGAGGAAGCTGAGCACAGAGAGGCTGGGTAACCTGCCTAAAGTGACACAGCTAGGAAGTCACTGAGTTGGGAGTCAATCCCGGTCTGGCCTTGCCCTGCACCCTGCTTAGTTACAGTATCTCTCCTCATGACAGCTCTTGACTCCATTTTACAGGTTGGAAAATCAAGGCTCATATAGCTTAAGTAACCTGCTCAAGGCTGCATGCCTGGGAATTAAAACAGCTGGCACTGAATTTGGAGCCTCTTGTTTTAGAGTCTGACTTGTGATCTCTGTACTAAACTCCCTTTCACGGGGGCTGGGGTCTCCTGCCCGAAGGTTCAAACTGGGAACAGGGCATGAAGGCTGAGGCAGAGCCTGAAGGCAGGCAGGTGGCAGTGGGGTAGTGTCAGCCACACCGACCTGGGCCAACGCAGAACCCCATGCAGCTGAGTAGTTAGGTGGCCCTTGCCTGGTTACCCCCTCGGAGCCTTCAGATTTCAGCTCATGCTTCACTTTCTCAGGTCAGCTCCCCAACCTCTGACCCCCTGACGGCCTCATTATAAACCTTCCGAACCTTGAGCTTCTCCTTCACAGCAGTTGGGAGTGTACACTGGTTTCTGCTTCTTCACTATCTTTTCCTGACTAGCCGGGGAACCCACGAGGGCAGAGCCTGTCTGATTTTGCTCATCAGCAGATGACAGAGGCAAAGCGTTCACCTAATATTCTGTAAGTAGATGATGGTTTCTAGCTTTAGGGGAGGGAATTAGCATAAGAAATCAAGGCTGATGTCTAAGAAGTAGGAGGATATATGGGGTTTATGGGAAAAAGTTATAATTCAGTAGACACAGGGATGCCCTGGGCAGGGACAATTAATAATTAATAACAGTGGTAAGAGCTTGTATTTATTGTGTACCTGCTCTGTGTCAGGCAATTGTTGTAAAGGTTGTAAGTCCCATGCAAGCCCACAACATAAATATTGTCATCCCTAGTTAGCAGGTAACCTTAATTAGGGATGACATCAGATGGGCTGGCCCGGGGTCACCAGTTCATCCCAGCTCTTAATGTTCTGAGGATACATCATTCCCCATGATGTAAAACCATGGCTCACCATGGCTGAGTCCCATCAGAGTTCTGGGGGAGAGTTGAAAATACATCTCTAGAAGAGATTTTCACATATGCTCCTTAGGATGGTACGCCCCGATTAGAAACTGCTGGCCTTCCTACTGAATTGAGATCACTCAATCCGAGACAACAGCTATAAATCCTGGAGTGGAGACGACTAGCTTAACGTGAACGGCAAATGTTGTCTACTTGGAATTAATACCCAAGGGAATAACTGAACGTTCTTCGCCAAGTGTTTTCACTCATGTCTGGTTGTAAAATAAACATATAAATGACTGTAAGTTTTCTGTATTTTAGCAATAACCCATTAAAATAAAGTAGGAAAAAAATCCCAACTAAAATAGCAATAAAGAAGGTAAAATACATAGGAATCAATATGGAAGCCCCAACTGAGAAGTTAGGGGGAAAAACCTCTTCTGGAGAACATAAGGACCTAAAGACTAAAATGACACATGGACTCTGTCTCTCTCTCTCTCTCTTTCCACTCCTTGTTGTACAGCACCCCCCTTCCCATCTACAGCGCCCAGCTCTGCATAGGTTGGTTTTTTTTTTTTGAGACAAGTCTTACTATGTCACCTTGGGTAGAGTGCTATGGCATCACAGCTCACAGCAACCTCCAACTCTTGGGCTTAAGCAATTCTCTTGCCTCAGCCTCCCAAGTAGCTGGGACTAGAGGCACCCACCACAGTGCCTGGCTATTTTTTGGTTGTAGTTGTCATTGTTGTTTGGCAGGCCCGGACTGGATTTGAACCCACTGACTCCGGTGTACATGGCTGGCGCCCTAGCCCCTGAGCTACAGGTGCGGAGCCTACATCGTTTCTTATTCTAAATTCTAATTGGCACAGTTCTTCCTTCACAAATTGCACATCACCGACCAGACCTTGATCCCTTGGTCTGTTTAGCACTGGCTAGAGGCATGTGGTCGGATGCTCTCCTGCCCACTGAGCTGGTATTGTTGGTTTGGAAATTTTCTAGAAGGGAGCAATAAATAGGGCAGGCCAAGATAGGTATTTGTAATGCAATCTGGAAGAATACATGGATGAGAATAACTCAGAAAAATTTGAGAGCCGACAGTAATGCTGGGGGAGGGGTGGAGATCCTGAGATCTTATAAACCTTTGACGTACGCCCTATAATAGTGTGGTTCAAAGGCAGGAACAGAGAGATCAGTGGAGCATGAGAGGAAATTTAAACAGGAACAAAGGATCCGTAGGAAATTAGTGTATGATAAAAAGAGGCATTTTCAAATCAGCAGTCAAAAGATGCGTTCCATACATTTGTTGTTCCAACTGGCTAAACATTAAGAAAAGAAATGAAGGTCTTTCTTCAGAGCTCATGCTAAAACGAATAGCAAGGGAAATGGTGATTTTAATGTAAAAAAGTGAAACTGCAGAAAGATTGAAAGAAGCTATCGGGAAGAACTTTCTAAATACGATGGCAGAGGCAGAGACCATAAAGAAAAGAAAAGAAACTGCACTTTATTTAAACATAGGCACACACACACACACTCACTCACTCACTCAGGTTATAGGTGGAGAAAGGAACAATGACAGACTGAAAAGGCAGATGAAAACTGTGAAATCGTTTAGCACATACATCATAGGTTAATGGTTCATAGCCTTAATACATAGGAAAAGTTGTTAATTAGAAAGTAAATTTGTAATTAGAAGCAAACTTGAATTTAAAAATAGGTAAGGAGCCACATAGCCAGATGATAACGATGAACATTTATTCAATGTTTATTTTCACCAGCGATGCATTTTTAATATTTTTAAAGGCAGTTTCCATGCAGTCTCTCCACTGAGCTCTCTCATTAATATTCTTATGCCTTTTTCAAATGAGGAAAGAAAAAAAATTAATAACTGCCAGAGCTGGAGTTAAGCTTGAATGTGGTCGTTAACTCAATTGTAACACTGACATTGACCGTAACCCAGATCTGAACCCAGGAAACCACATTTCAAATTCTACCAAAGTTTACACAGTAGAAGCTTGTCCTTCAAATCGAACAATTACTTATTTGCCAAGGGGTGGGGTGAGAAGAAGGCCTGGCGTATCAAGACGCCTGAGTGAGCTGTCACCAGGCGGGGGACGTTTACACAGCCTTATCAGTTCTATTCATTCTCTTCTCCAGGAACAAAATGAAAGATCCTCACCAAATTATAGTGTCCGCTTTTCCACTGAGCCGTGCGTGTGTAATTACAGCTTCTAACATTATACACATTTCATATTCACAAAATACCAGTCCACCCATTCTCAATTGAGGTTTCCCTGCTTTCTTTTTTCTTTCTTTCTTTTTTTTTTTAATCTCGGGAATTTTTCTGCCTTTTTTTCCTTTCGTAAAGGGGGGGGCGTGGCAATGGCTATGAGATTTTTGTGGTACACAGATAGACCCTAAAATATTCTACCTTACATCAAAACGATAGAAAGTTAGAAAGTGAGAAATCTTACTCCCTGTCTACTTGGCTCTCTCTCTCGTCCATAAATAAACACTTTTATTAGCTTTTGGTGTGTGTGCCCTTCCAGAGGTGTGAGTAATTAAGGCAATTCTTGCTCATCTCACCTCACTTTCTCATGCAAAAGTAGCATGCAACATATGGGCTTCCACACCTTGATTTTTTTTTTTCATTTTCATTTAAAAAGTATATCCTTGGTATTTTTCCATTTTAATGCAGAGAACTTCTGAATTCTTCTTTATAGCTGAGTAGTCGTCTGTTGTTGAGCTGTACATTGATGTATTTAAGCAGGTTGCTCCCGATGACACTTAGCTTGTGTAAAATGGTTTGCTGTTATAAACAACGCTTTAATGAATGAATAAATGTGTATTTGTGTTACTTCCTACAGATGTTTCTCTTCAGGATAGGATGACATGGTCAAAGGGGAAACACATTTTTAATTTTTTTAAAGCATTTGTAATTTAGAGAGGTAGTGGCATATTGTCCCCACAGGGTCACAGCTAGGAATACGGTATGTTTCTCTTCAGCTTCTCAGCAGAAACTGCTGGGATGAACACTTTTTAAATTTCATTTTAAGCCTCGCTGATTTCATTTTAAGGTATATTAGAACCCCTATAGTTTGCACATTGATTCTGCAAACTCACACTCTAAAGAGCTTCATTTTAAAATAGGTTTATTTAAGTAAAAATGGCACAAAGTTGAAGAAAAGTGTCCAGTAAATCCACTGGAAATAATACTCAAGATGAAATGTAGATATGCACAATTGTGATGGCTCAGAAGTTCGGGAAGTGTCACCATGATTATTTTTTTTCCCCTTTGGAATAATAAAATACAAGAGCTTGCCTGTGTGTAGGGCACAGTGCTGGGAGTTTTAGCATCACAACCAATTTAGGAAGTGGATATTCTTGGGGTACTCTTATCATTCTCATTCTATGGATGAGGAACCAAAGATTCAGAGAGGTTAAGTCACTTGCCTGAGGTCACACAGCTAACTTCAGGGACTGTGTTCGTTAATTTCCCTCTGTTCTGAAAGTATTTCCCACTGGCATCTTTGGTCAAGCTGTGTCCAGCCCCCGGGGGAGTGGACCTTTAGGAACTTTTGTAGCTTGTAAATGTCCGGGCATGACAGTCTAAATTTGTGTTCCTTTTTACTTCCTCCTCTGAGGACACTGCTGGGTTGTGTGTTCTTTGCCTGTGCGCTCCATTTTAGCTTCCTTCTTCCTGCCAGAGTTCAACCCACCTGTGGACAAAGCCACACGGCCCATTCAGACCAAGAGAGGCTATTTTAAGTTTTGACTTAGAGGTTTAAAGATTGTTTTTTTCTCTTTGGTCTCTGGCCTGTGCTTCCTTCCTTGTTAGCTGCCCTTGTCTGGTGTCAGGTGATGACCTGAAGAAGCTGAGCTGGGACCTACCAGGCCTTTGGTGCTAGCGATTGGCTTTAGGGCATGGGGACCCCAAGTGGCCTGTCACTTGCTGGTGCTTGTTTGTGCGAGATGAAGAGTGTCATCACCTGTAACTCCGTGCCGAGTGGGAGACCCTTGGGGCAGGCTGAGGATGACGGAAGGCAAGCAGGTGCCACTGGGGGGCTCCCACCCAGCTGGCCACATCTCTGGGGTCTGACAAGCTTGGATTCTGGTGCAGGCTTTCTCACTTACTTGCTTTGTGACCTTGGACAGATTCCTTTTCTAAGCTCCAGTTTGCTCATCTGAAATGCCAAGATAGCCATCTCTCCTCCCTCATCGGGGTATTATGAGAATTTAATGACATGATCTAGAATGCGTAGCACCGTGCTTGGCAGGTAGTGTGTGCTCCGTTCACCGTGGTAGTAAAAGTCATAGTTGCTGATTATTTGGTTGTTATTCAGCAATCTCTTGAATCGGGACCAGAAGTGAAAGGAAACTTGGAAATCCAAGCTTGCCCAGTACTAAGCAGATGGAGAGAGAACCTCGACAACATGAAATACCGGGAAGAGGGATCTTGCCAGGATCACGTGGAAACCACAGGGACACTGCACTTGGGGCTGAGGCTGGGGTAGGACGCAATAGTTTAGGCCTGTGTCTGAGAGCATGTGAGCGGAAGAATTCGTTTGGGAATTTAGGGGATGTGTTCACACGTGGTTGGATCTCAGCTAAAGGACCACTTGGGAAGAGGATAGGGAGTCTGGCAGAGGTCACAATCCCCAGTTCTTACAGGGAGCAGGCAGGAGGAGGAAGAGAGTGAAGCAGGCCTAATGGAAGGTAGTCAGGGATGGTGGGGGCCGCAGAAGGCTGCAAAGTTCATCCCTCATCTAATGGGGGAAACTGCTGCCCAGTCCATGAAATGTGTGTCCAGTGTTGTCACAACTTGTGATTTCTTTAAAAAGGAAAGAGAAGTTTATATTTTATCTGCATTTCATGGCTTTTTCTTTCTTTTCTGAGACAGAGTCTCACTCTGTCACCCTGGGTAAAGTGCTATGATGTCATAGCTCAAAGCAACCTCAAATTCTTGGGCTCAAGCAATCCTTCTGCCTCAGCCTCCCAGGTAGCTGGGACTACAGGAACCCACCACTACGCCAGGCTAATTTTTTTTATTTTTAGTAGAGACAGGATCTTGCTCTTGCTCAGGCTGATCTCAGACTCCTAAGCTTAAGAGATCTGCCAGCTTCCACCTCCCAGAGAGCTAGGATTACAGGCGTAATCACTGTTCTGGGCTCCATGACTTCTAATAGAGTCAGCTAATTCAGATTTTTAGAAAGCACCATATGGGCCAACTGTAGCTTTAAGGCTTGGTATGGCCATGGGCTCCAGATCATGACCTCTAGGCATGAAGAAGAACCCAGGCTGGGCAGGAATAAAGACCCAGACGGGGGATGGCACAGCCTAGAGGGGTCAGCCAGTGTGGCCTGTGGTGGGGGGGATCTTGACTGTAAGATGAGAGACTAGGGAAGAATTGGAGCAGATGTGCCTTTGAAGGGGATCAAAAGCCACACCAGGGGAGAGTGATGACTCCAGTGCTATGAGGACTCTCAGGCTTATCCCAGGGCTGTCAGCAGCCATAGCCTCATAGGCCAGGAAGGGAACAGATTTTGGTTAAAGGCAGGACTGACATTTAACCTGCATGGACTGGCTCTTCTATACCAGTTGTAAAAACATTGAAATACTTTTAAACCAGTTGGTAAATAGCCACTGGGCTCTCTGAGCTGCCTCCTGCCACCTTCCACTCACCCACTCCTGCCTCCGCCAGTTCCTCCCCACCTTTGCTCTCCACGCCCCCGGCCACTAAAGAGTTAATTCTCAGCACAGCCCTGCAGTCCTGAGCCAAAAGCCATTATAATATTTAACTCCCACCCCTGCTTGAACATGCCTACCTGGATTGGCTGAAGCACCAAGGAGAACATTTAGAGGACATAGGGAGGCAGATGGAGCTGGAGGAGATGGAACCGGAACCAGGAGCTCCATCCCCGGGGTCACGTGACCGTTGTCTTTGTTTCTCTCTGCCTCTGACAACCCACTGTAAAAACCAGCACCTCCCTTCACTGACAATCACAAGGGTGGACCTGGAGGATTTTATTTTAAGTGAAATAAGCCAGGTCCAAAAGGCAGATACTACATGAAAGCCCTTACATGTGGAATCTAATGAAGTTGATCTCATAGAAATAGTGGAATGACGGTTGTCGTCAGAGGCTGGGCAGGTGGGAAGGGAGGGAATGGAAAGTTGTGATCAAAGGGTACAAAGCTTTAGATGGACAGGAGAGCAAGGGGACATTAGTCCCTAATAATGTATATTTCCAAATAACTAAGACAGTACATTTCAAATGTCCTAACATAAAAAATGATAGGTAAGTAGGTGACAGGTATGTTAATTAGCTTGACTTAATCATACCACATTATATACATATATCAAAGCATCACATTGTACCCTATAAATATATACAATTATGATTTGTCAGTTGAAAGAAACCCACCACTTCAGCCCTGGAGCTGCATGTCTGCTGGCCTCAGGACCGACTGCCTGTGTCCCAGCTGCTTATCCTACATGACATTTGAGCCAAGCCTCCACTTCTGCTCCAGCCAGCTGCATCCAGGAAACATGGGTGTCTCAAAGTGAGGGCACTGTGCCTGGGAGCTGCCCATTTAAAGAGGTGGCACTGGGCTTGAGCAGACATGGCTAGGTACCCTGAAAGATTCTCCTTGGGGATTGTGGAGTTACAAGGACCCCAGGTGTGGGAATGTGGCTTTATTCTAAGCTGTCCCAGATGGCAGGAGGGATGAGGGCAGAATCAATTTGGGAATGACTGACCTGGTTTGTCTGGATGGTCTGAGGGACAGGGATAGTGGTGGGTGTGATCCCTCAGAGTCTGAGGCAGCTGAATAAGATTGGCAGAGTCTCCAACAACCTCTATATAAACTGTAAGACAATTTTTCTGTGCTACTTGCCTACTTGGCCCTCCTGTCTCCTGCCTGGCTCTGATCCACCTGGCATAGCTCTAAGTCATTTCCCTAAAACAGCACGTGCATGGCATGGGGGTTCTAAGTGGCCAACAGTGATGACTGCAGCTCTGCAGCTGCCACCACAAGTTATTGACGTCTTACCATGTACCAAATAGTGCAAAAGTCTGTGCTTGCCCCCCTTGGTCTCTCAGTTTCCTCATCTGCAAAACGGGGGCCACAAATGGCACATACTTCATAGAGCTGTTATGAGGATTAAATGAATTAATGCCTGATAAGTCCCTTAAAATCATTCCCAGCATGAGTATTCAATAAATGTTAACTCTCATTAAATGTTTTTCTAAGCACTTGTTTATGCCAAGTGCCATATACATTCTGGGGATGTCATAGTGAGCAAAGTTTTCTCAAGTTGCTTTTAGTGAAGTGTCAGAGAGATGCAATGAAACATGCACTTACGATGCAGTGGTTTAAATGCCATGCTGGGGAGCTTTGGGAGGGCAAGGCCTTTGTTTATTTCTTTTTTTGTTTCTCTCTGTGATTAGAAAGGAAGTTCCATGAGAAGCAGGCATTCTGTCTCCTTTGTTCCCAGCGCTGTCCTCAATGCCTGGGAAGAACCTGGTTCTTAGTGAACATTTGTCAGGTGAATAAATGAATGAATGAATGAAGCACCATTGTGGCTGCAGCTGAAAAATGCACTGTGAATAGAGTTGGGAGTGAAGAAAGAAAAGATAGTTACTTGGTGTGGACGGGACAGGTGGCTGCCGGGGCCCTTCTGCATGCCGAGAGCACTGCAAAGTTCTTCTGGCCCGAGCAGAACACCCCTCGTCTCTCAAAACTTGGCCATCCGGAACTATACAAAGGCCAGTACTTTGTCTGCCTGACTGCAGAGGGTGGGAAAGTCATCTAAGAAGCTTCGTAGCTTCTGAAGAAGATACAAGGCAATCAAAGCCTGCAGTGACTGGAGATTTTGTAGGTCAGGCTTAATTAGTTTTGCTTTTCATGCAGTTAAATATACTTTTAAAAATATAGAGTAAAATTTACCCCAGTTGATACATAGACCATTTCAATCACCCCTCCCCAAAAGGTCCTGCATTCTACACCTTTGTAGTTAATTCCCTTTCCTCCTCTAACCCCTTTTAGCCACGGATCTGTTCTCTGTCCCCGTAGTTTTGCCTTTTCCAGAACGTCACGTACATGGAATCTGACAGCATGCAGCTCTCTGTGTTTGCTGCCTTTCCCTCGGCGCAGGGCTCTCCAGGCCCACGCGTGCTGTGGTGTGGATCAGAGGTTCATTACTTCTTACTGCCGAGAAGCATTCCATCGGGTGGATGTCTCACACTTCATCTGTTCACACGTTGAACAATATTTGGGCTGCCTCCAGTTTGGGGCTATTTTAAGTAAAGTGGCTATAAACCTTCAAGTACAGGTTTCATGGATGTGTTTTCATTTCATCCAGAAGAAGGATTTCCTGGGAGAGTTCCAGTTGTGTTCTCGCCTTCATAACCCTCGGTATCAGCCATTTTAATTCTCTGAAATTTTAGCAGTTCTAGTAGGTATAAGATCATTTTTAAATTTTAAAAAGAACAGTTTTCTTAGGGGAAACACTCATTACTTTAATAGCATGTAAAATAATGTCTACTTACTGTGCCTGTTTATTTGCTTACATTTTCCGTCTCTATTACTAGAATATATGATTAAAAGAGGCACCTGCACCTGCATCAGCAAAAACGTGTGAATGGATGAAGGCATGAGGAAGAAGTGGGTAGCATATAACAAAGGCTGGGTGCAGGGCTGGTGAACCTGTGGCCTGAAGGGCCCCATCCCTGGCTAGGATGTCAGGTTGGCCCTGGGTTAGAATCTACTGCCTATGTTATTAGCTTTGGCAGTGTACAAGGTAACAGAGAAAGCAACTTTGGGGCTGGGGTGGGAAATAGAAGAGCCCTGAGGCAAGAGTATATCTTAAAGACAAAATAGAACTTACAGTCTGCAGGTCAGAGGGCGTGGCGTGTCTGGGAGTATGAATGAGTTCTGTGTTCTGGGCACCACGCTGGCAAAGTAGTAATGATGGTCATGCAAAAGCTTGCACTGCTTGCCGTGTGCCAGGCAAGCCAAGATCTCTACATGGGTTAATTCACTCATTCTTCGCAACAGTCCTATAAGGTGAGCTCTCATCACCTGAAGTTTATAGATAAGGGAATGTAAGTGCCCCAAAAGATCAAATGACTTGCCTAAACCTGCCCAGCTAAGAAGAGCCCGAACAGTTTGCGTACCCAAGTCTATACCTTTAACCTGTAGGGCCAGGTTTGGAAGGGCGTGTTTGTCAGTCAGGGAGCCCTGCATGCTGCTGTAAGAAGTAGCCCCCAAATAGAGTAACAGATAAAACAGAAATTGGGTTTTCCCCCACTCTGGTGTCAGCTCAAGGACAAAGTCCAAAGCTGATTGGGTTGCTTTTCCTTTCAATATACAGCACAGAGTTTGGGTCCCAGGTGGTCACTTCCAGTTCTCACTGTCTTCCAGCCTTGGGGACAGGGAAGAGGGGCCAGGGAGGCTTGTGCATGTTTCTTGTGAGGGGATGACCCTGGAGCACATGATCCCATCAGTGGGCACTCAGCCCCATGGCTGTACCAAGCTGCAAGGGAGGCTGGAAAATGTGCTCTTTGTTTGGGTGGCCATACTCTCTCCTAAAACTCAAGGGCTCTGGTATTAAAGGGAAGAATGGACATTGGTAGAATGTTAAGACTCAGCCACAATTTGCCGACTATTCGCTGGGTTTTGAACTTTATTCTGTAGGTGATGAGGAACTGGCAAATGGCCTCTAAACAGGGATGTTTCATGCCTAGACTTGGCTGTTTGATGCTCCAGAAGCTTGCTTGGTGAATAAGGGGGTGGGGGAGAAAGAGAAGCAGGGAGGTCTGTTTCACTGATGTGGCACTAGGCTCTGCCATCTCTGGAGTCCTTGCTGCAGGCAGGGGCCAGTAGGTTGGTTCTCAGGTGGGTCCAGATGGAGGATGTGCAGGTGGGAGGAATGTGTGCTGGGGCTGAAATGGGAACCATCAGCTGTCTTCATCATTCATTTCTTCAGTGACTATTCTTCCAGCACTGTGTCTGGATACAGGACTCAGTGAGGGTCCCAACAGGTGTGGTGAACTCATACTCAGCAGGTGGGAGTTTCTGATGACTTAGCGCAGTGTGGCCCCTTAGCGTGCTGCCCTGACACTGGCCTCTTTTGTTTTTTCTCTTGGTTTTAGGACCCCCGGAGCAAACATAAGTTTAAGATCCACACATACTCCAGCCCCACGTTTTGTGACCACTGTGGTTCACTGCTGTACGGACTCATCCACCAGGGGATGAAATGTGACAGTAAGTACTTTTTCTCTCTGGCGGCCTCTGCTGGTGGCAGGAAGGCTTCTTCCTCCGGTTTGGGGTCCAAGGCTGCAGCACCTTCTCCTGGGTGTGAGGGTGGTGGTGGTGTAACAGTTATCTATTGCTATGTACCAGTCCACTCACTTCAAAATGTAGTGGATTGAAACAGTGACCATGTATTTAGCTCACAACTTTCTGCAAGGCAGTCCTTTGAAGATAGGCTTAGCGATATTGGTGGGGCATCCCACATGTGGTCCCCAATGTGGGGATGGTGCACTTGCCTCAAAGATGGGTAGGGGGAATGTGGCTGGTGCTCAGGTCCCAGGGGGCTTCCTCTTCCTCTCCCCACAACTCATTTCCAGGTCTTGCCATCTGTGAGAGCATGTATTTATAATGTAGCATGTGCGTGACATCCATGGGCCAGATCAGTTTAGGGACATATTTCACTTCCCTTACCCTGGGTCTAAATGTTTTCCTTGTAATTAGTTGTGGTGAGCACTGCGGTCAGCTTAGATCCCTGCTGCTGTGAATTCACAGTAGTGCCTGCTTCTGGGGAATTGGTCACTCACTGCCCCTCAGGCGGTGGTGATTCATGGCCAACCATTGGCTGCTTGGGTGTGCAGAGGCCTACCCCTCTTGGCTCAGCTTGGGATGACCCTGAAGAGTCATCTTGGCTTCAGGGGCATCCATGTGACAGGCCAGCTCCTGCTCCCAGAGCACTCCCCAAAACCTTATGCAAAGCTCCCCATCTCAGCCTCTTTCTATTTAAAAGCTAGGAGATGTCACATACAAATTGAGATCCCTGCTTATCTTGAGGAATGGGAAACCTTGACCCCTCAGAGTGGGCATTCCCACATAGCTGCATCCAAGTGGGGGCCACTGTGTTCCCCCCTTTGGCAAAGTCCCCCTACCCTGCCTCTTCCCTCACCAGTGTGACCAGCCAGCCTGTGGGCATTGAAGCTGATGACTCTGGCTCTACAGCCTTTGGGGGTGCAGAGGGTGCCTGCTTTAGTTCGTACCCTTGGCCTTCTTGGCCTTCAGTGGGGGACAGATAGGTTCAGTTTCAGAGTTGGAGAAGCCCTCTGGTGAGATCCAGCAGGGCAAGTTGGTCTTAGCTGCCTTGGAGGTGGGGACGGGAGGGGTGGAGCAGATGTCTGTGGCCCAGGCCTCCACTGTCCTGAGCTGTGCTCTCTGTCCTACAGCCTGCATGATGAACGTACACAAGCGCTGCGTGATGAACGTCCCCAGCCTCTGTGGCACAGACCACACGGAGCGCCGTGGCCGCATCTACATCCAGGCCCACATCGACAGGGAGGTCCTCATCGTCGTTGGTAGGTGGCCCCCGGGCTCCTGTCCTGAGGCCCGTGTGCTGAGGAGGGGAGGCTGGTGGACAGATGGGGGACTTCAAGGGCTGGGGTGCCATGACTGCCATGGCAGCGGCTTCTAAGACACTGAGCACCTTCAGAGCTATAGCAGGGGGGCGTCTCCATCTCCTCTCCCCGTCGCTTTCCCGCTCTTTCTCTCAGTGTCTATTGGGGTGTGCAGTTCCATTGCCTTTATTCAGGTAGCAGAAGAGGGAAGCTTGTTCTTCCCCAGACTTTTCTAGTGGTAAAAACAGAGTCTTGCTGATAAATAACCAAACTGGGGAGAACATTACAGCTTGAAGAGGAGGAGGATGGGGTGTGCCTTCCAGGGAGCGCCCCTAGGCTTTCTACGTATTTGAAATGTTTTTTAATCAGCTGGTGGCTGCACTGGTTCCTATTATAGTATTCTCTATGCTTTTTGCATGTCTAAAGTGTTTCATAATAATGAGAAAGAGGGATATTACGGGCTGCTGGAGAGATGCAGTGAGGTGAAGGAAGAGAGGAACGTGGTGTCTATCAGACACAGGAAACTCAGGCATAATAGGAATTCAGCAGCATGGGCCTGGGGAGTAATATTCCACCATAAGCCATGGTAAAACCATGCCCAAGTTGGCCAGGAATGGACCTAAAACTTTGAAAGAATTCTCTCTCAAAGGCTTCTGACAACAGCTGTAGATTTTATATAACCAGTTACCATAAACAAGGTTTTATGAGTTGGTGGTAACTTAGGAGTCTCATGGAAGAGATTGATTTTACCCATATCAGTCTGTTTCTGAGACCTCAGAATGGTTGAGTATCTCTGATGCGCTGAGCCCTGGGTTGGGACGGTCTTCACCTAAACCATACAAACCAAAGAGTATCCCAGCTTTTTTTTTTTCTTTTCCTGCACACTGGAAGAATAAGAGTTGTCTTGGGACACACATTAAATACACAAACACTCCTGAAAGCGGATGAACAAAAGATCTGTGTGTACTTTTCGTGATACCGGACACAGATAAGTGAAATGGTCCTCACATAATCAGCATGTGGCTTTCCAGCCACAGGTAAACATGGAAAGATATTTATCCCTGAAAATGTAATTCTTCTTTTAAGCTGAGGTTTGTGACCCCAGCAAGCATTTAGAAAAATATGCATTCCATTGCATTATGTTTTCCTCAGAGCAACTGCTTCTCAGTGGGACGCTTGGGGTACCCCTCAGAGAATCCTACAGTCACAGGTGCGAGATAAAGTTGTCTTCCCCACTGGCAGGCGAAGCTTCCGGGCAGTTGAGGGGCAAAAACTACACTCTGCTGCCATCTAGCGTCATTTTCTGGGAACTACACCAGCTCGAAAAATGTCACTATGGGCAGCGGACCCATGGGATGCGCTGGGTCCAAATCTTACCTGTTTTCTCTTTCAGTCCTCACAACAGCATCACAAAATACCATTATCCTTGCATAATAATGAAACAATAGCTAACATTTATTGAGGTTTTTTAATGTGTCAATCACCCTGCAAAGCACTTTCAGGCGGTGTCTTATTTAAATTTTTTCAGCTTCTCTTATGAGGTGAGTTATTATCATTCTGTCGACTAGGAAATACACCTCCTCACCTAGGCCTGTTTGACTCGTATGTACGATGGGCGAGGTTATCTCCCCATCTTATTTATCCCCTGGGTACCTCTTTTGGGCATTCTTTGAGGAATCTTTGTTCTGATGTGGTACCATACAAAGTCCCTTCAAGTCCAAGGTCAAAGCTTCCCTCTTAATCATAGATATGCTCTGGCCTTTAAGAGTCTTTTTTTTTTTTTTTGGCCTGGGCCGGGTTTGAACCCACCACCTCCAGTATATGGGGCCAGCGCCCTACTCCTTGAGGCACAGGTGTCGCCTGTTTTAAGAGTCTTGATCACAAGCCAGTCACCCCTAGGACACAGCTATGAATAGGAGGTACATTCATTTCCTAGGACTACTATACAAAAGCACCACAAACTGAGTGACCTAAAACAACACACGTTCATTTTCTCAGTGTCCTGGAGGCTAGCAGTCTGAAATCACAGTCGCTTCCTTCTGGAGTGCTCTGAGAGAGTCTGTCCCCGGCTTCTCTCCTGCTTTCTGGAGGTTGCTGGTGACCGCTGGCTTTATGTGGCTTGGAGATGCACCCATCATCGCAGGCGTTCCTCACTATGTGTCTCCGTGTCCAAATTTCCTCTTCTTATTAGGACACTGGTCACTGGATTAGACCCCCTGTGTATGACCTCATCTTAACTTGATTACATCTGTAAAAACTCTGTCCCCAAATAAGGTCACATTCACAGGTGTGGGGGTAGGACTTGAACATACCATTCTGGGGGACACAATTCAACCTGTAGCAGAAGGTGGGTAATGGAGGAAAATTGAGACTCCCTTAAAGTTAGGGGCAGAATATCTGCACACTTCGGGCTCTGATAGCATTAATTAAATAGCTACCAGCATTTTAATCGTGCTTTGTGCTTTTCCAAGTGCTCTGATGTTGAGTCATTCCATGGAGGTGGTAGTGTTGGCATCACAGAGAAGGGGACAGTGAGACTCAGCTGAGCACGCTGACCAAGGCCACCTGCAGAGCAGCAGTAAGCACTTGAGCTCCAACTCCATGTCAGGGTGCCCTGACGCTGCCCCACCACCATGCTGGGCACAGTCTGCACTCAGATGGGCTGTTGATTGATTGATGATAGAAGAGCCTGATGCTCTGGCTGCCTTCTCAAAAAGTAGGGCCAGGAGAGAGATTTTTGCTCCAGTGATTTATTGGGCTGCTCACAGAGAAAAGAGGAGAGAAGGAAGCAGGATAGGGGAGGGGAATAGCTGTGTGTGGTCTCCACAGAAGAGCTCTTCAGCACGGCCCCTGAAGGACCCCTGGGCCTTGTATTGCAGCAGAGTCAGTTTCAGCTTGAAACAAGGGGCTGCGCTGTCACACTCTGGGTCCGTCAGTGCTACAGGTTGACTTACGTCTCCCCAAAGTGTGTATGTTGAAGCCCCAACTCCTAATGTGATAGTATTTGGACATAGGTCCTCTGGGAGGTAATTAGGGTTAGGGAAGGTCCTAAGGTTAGGCCTTTACCATGAGATTAGCGTTGTATAAGAGGAGGAAGAGAGAGATCCCTCTCTGTCTACCGTGTGAGGGCACAGCAAGAAGGCAGACACCTGCAAGCCAGGGAGCAGGTCCTTACTGGGAACTGAGGCTTCCAGCATTTTGATCTTGGACTTCCCAGCCTCCACAACTGTTAAAAAGTGACATCTGTTGTTTTTAACACCAGTTGTGTTACAGCAGCCTGAGATGACTGATGACGCTGCTGGCAATGGAGGTGGAAAGGTAGCATGACCTCCCAGGCGTGGAGGCTTTTGTGCAGCTGAGGGCAATTATCTGGACACAGGGCAACTGTGAGCCTCACACAGCCAACACTCACAGCAGCAGGGAGCAGGTACCATGGCCAGCATGGAGGAGCTAGCCAGGGTCCAACAGCATCCAGGATGCCTGGGTCTCCCTTGGTCCTCCCAGCATCTTCTGGTTTCATTGTTGGGACTCCAGGCCCCCCTCCTTAGTCTTGACCAGACAGATCAGACAGAGGAGAACACTGAAGGTTCCCTGGGGCTCGTCCCAGTAGTCCCCAACCAGAAGTGGCCTTGTGGTGTTTGTTGAATCGCCCCACCTCAACCAGAGCCAAGGAGCAAGTGTGGTGTCAGGGCTGCCCTGTCACTACCAGCCCAGGACACTGCCATTTGCCTTGAATACCACATGCTCTTTGGAAATCTCAGCATCTCCAGAGGTGGACGGTTTTCTATCTCCTTTGGCTGCTGAAATCTAGGTTGTATATCTGCTGTTCAGGTCTTTGCAGGCCGAGATCAGAATAAATCGAATCAGTTTTCCTTCCTTTAAAAATTTGCCAATGCTTTCTCACTGTCTTTAGAACAGACTAACCCTGGCTTGGTAGTCTCTTGTTTCTTCTCTCTCTTCTCCCCTTTCTCTAACCCCTTCCCTCTCCTGACAGTCACGTGCTATAGGGCATCTGTGTTACTGTTTCTTCTGTTTGGAATGTTTGCCTTTGCCATCCTTCTTCTAGCCCTCAACTCTTGCCCTTGATCTCTGCTCATTTTCACCGTCAGGGAAGCTCCCACTGACCTCCCCCTGTTGTCAGCACTCGTGGGCCCCTGACCCTGAATTTGTGTCAGTTGTGGTTTTATGCTGGGCTTGATCAGCGTCTGCATCTTTCCCCCCAAGGCATGAGCTCCATGAGGGCAGGACCAAGTCTGCTTTGGTTCCCCACTTGGTCCCCAGCATCTAGTGGGGCAGGTGTCACTAAGTATTTGTAGGATGTGTGTATGAATGAGAAAGCCCTGGAGGATCCTAATAGGTAAAAGGTCTTCATAGGTGGCCCCCAGATCAGTGTCCTCTGAAGTCAGATTGGCAAATACTCTACAGTATTCTTCTTATAGGAAGCAGCACACACAGAAAATCTTCAGTACCAAGTCCAAGGGCAATAGCTTTTGGGACAGGGACCCACCCTTTGGAGGTATGAAGACTTGTGTTCCCTGAGCAATATAGAAATCCTATAGAGCAGTGGGGCTTGTAGAATTTTCAGAAACTGTGTCGACATCTTGATGCCATCATAATCCTGAGAGCAGATGGCACAGCGTCTAGATCAGAGCTGTAACGTGCTCCCAAAGTCTGTGAAGCCTGTGTCTCTGCACATGTAGCAATATCTTACCTAATCCCCTTTTAGTTCCAAAGCATAACTTATCAATGTAAATAATAATATCCCATTATTTACATTCCTAACTACGTTACAGTTACTTCCAAATGCTTAGCCATGTCCATCTGTGGGCCCGTGATTGTATCTCCCCAAAGTTCAGGCTGCTCTTTAAAAAAAGCAGAATGAGCATTTTTTTTTTTATGTTTCCCGTTGGGATTCACACTGTGCTCTTACCATTGTGTTGTGCTGCACGGAACCTTCCTAGGCTGAAGCATCTCCCATGCAGACTTAGGTACTTCCAAGATCTGACATTCACGTATTAAAAGAAAAAGAGCATCAAACAGACAAAAATCCTTGATAGGCCATTAGGGCAAGTTGAGGGTCACATCTTACTAGATAGCAGATTCCAGCAGAGGTTTTGCTCAAGAAAAAGGAAACTGGTGCTGAAAGCTCATGGAAGACCTTTTATTAAAGAACGGGTACAGGACAGAGGTGCTGCCGGGCATGACGAGGTGCTAACAAGGTGTAGGAACAGAAAGCAGCTCATGAGGGGCCTTCACTGGACACTCCCCCTGGGTGTCCTCCTCCTGAAGCCAACATAGTGGCACAAGACCAGAGGGGCAGAGGGCAGCCGGGGTGCCCCGCAGTGGGCTCTGTCCCTGAGCACTAAGGTGGGAGGTGGGGCTAGTTTGGAATGACTGGGTGTTTGCAGTGTGAGAAAGGGAGCATGTTTCACGTAGGAATGCGAGATGGGATCGCTAAGTATTCATTCATCCACTCCCTCGTTCATTCATTCATTCAGGAAAGGCCTGAGTACCAGGTTGGATCCCCGGAAGAATGAAATCTAGTTTCTGTCCTCAAGGAGCTCACAGCCCATCGGGAGAGACAGACACAAGTTACAGTAGAACCTCTGTAAGTTGACCACCTGAGGGACTGTCAAACGGGTCAACATACAGAGGTGGTCAACGTAAGGAACCAGGCCTGCTGTACTGATACGTACGTGTGGTCAATGTAGGGAGGTGGCCAACTGTGGATGCCCTACTATGTATTGTCGTGTGGCAAGTAGTGGAATGGCACCATAGGAGCACACAGTGGGAAACTGAGGCTTCTAGAAGGAAGCCATGGCTGAGTGGAGTCTGTTCGTTGTGAGGAATTATTTTAATGGGACGATTTTTGTCAGGGCAAACGAGAGAAATAATAGTCGCTTTGCCTACTGAGCACTTACTACATGCCAGTTGCTTTACGTAGGTCAACTAATTAACTTTCACAGCAATCCTCTGTCACAGAGATATGATTATCCGCACTTTGTATGTGAGGAAACTGAGGCACAGCACCAAGTAACTTGCCAAAAGTCACACAAGTAGTGAGTGGTGGGTCTCAGTCTGGAGCCCAGGCAGTCTGGCTCGGTGGCCCACAGTCTTGGCATGGTGCTGCGTTTCAGGCAGGGGAACAGTGAAGCAGGAGACAAGGGAGGGACTGGGGAGGGGGGCATGTTACCTGTTGGGAGTGGCTCCCTTCCCTGGGTTCTGGGACGTAAGCACCTCTAGAGTTTATTCACACACTCTCCCCAGTCATTAATGAACTAATTAAACCATGTTAATTATTTCTACTGTTTATCAAACCTATTCTAAACCCTTTAGATGTAGCAGGGGACAAGACTAGCCTCTTGCCTGGTTGGATGTCACACCTGGGGTCTTGCCTGGGACCCTCGGGATGTTTTCTCACTTCTTTTCTTTTTATTAGCCATGGAGACTCTCCTGGTCAGGATAAGAGTCACTAAGGGCTGGGGAACCTGCGGCCTTCTGATTTCAAGATTGTTCTTTTTGGAGCACCAAAGGAGGCAGGAAAAGCTTCATTAGTTCTTTGCCACATTTTTATTTTATTTTGTTTGAGACAGAGTTTCACTATGTTGCCCTTGGTAGATTGCTGTGGCATCACAGCTCACAGCAACCTCAAACTCTTGGGCTTAAGTCAGGCATCCTCAAACTATGGCCCGTGGGCTACATGTAGCCGGCCTAGGACATTTATCCAGCCTGCCAGGTGTTTTTGCCACCGCTGCCTATCCTGCTTAGCAGCTGACTCATCCTGGGGCCTGCAGTCAACGCCCAGCGCTTTTTTGATTGTAGTTGTCATTGTTGTTTGGCAGGCCCGAACTGGATTTGAACCCACCAGCTCCGATGTATGTGGCTGGTGCCCTAGCCACTGAGCTACAGGTGCCTAGCAATTTGCCACACTTTTAATTAATAAAGTGATTTGTTTGTAAGGTTAGGATTCAGTCAAAAGGCTGCACTAAGGACCAGGAAGGCTAAAGGTTTCCTTAAGGCCACAGGTTCCGCACCCCTGATTGGATGTTTGGAACAGAGTTAGAGTGACCTGAAACTTCCTCTGAGCTGTCTCTCTGCTTAAAAGGGAAATAGAAGAGCAGACAAAATGGGAAATGTAATAGAGAAAAAGTCTAGATAGATTAATATTTCAAAATATCTCCCAGCCATACATCAATTGTTGGGATATAAAATAATCATAAACTAGACTGCTAGGACCCACTTGGGGGCAGTGTCTGCCTTCTGAGCCATTCCTCCCCAGCTGATCTCTTGGAAGAGATGCCCCAATTTGTAAAGCCATGGATGGCCCTGTCATTGTTCATAGTGGCTGGTGCTGCAGAGAACAGCTGGCTGACTTCTCCAGGCCACACACAGAACAGGGGCAAGACCCAGTTGTGGCGGCTGTCTCCTCCGTCTTACATTTTATAAGAGGTTTGTAAGTTGTTTTCCCCAATGCTTTATTATGAAACATTTCCCACATACAGCAAAGTTGAAGGAATTTTATGGTGAAGACTCGTTTACCCACCACCTAAATTCTACTGTTAACACTGACCTCGCCTGGTTAACGACACATCCGTCCATCTTGCTATGCATCCATCAATCCATCTGACTTTTCAGAACATTTCAAAGTGAACTGTAGACATCAGTTTAATGACCCCCTAAGCACTTCGGCATGTGCTTTATCAACCAGAATTCAAAATTTATTTGAACTTCTTTTTAGCTTTTGAGGTAGAAGTTACATGTAATGATATGCACACATCTTAAGTGTAGAATGGTTGAGTTTTGATGAATGCGTATGACTAATGTCACCCTAACCCCTATCAAGTTAATCCTCTTTTTTGATGTCCCTGCTGCCATTGAGAATGTTGCAAAAGCGGTAAAAGACCATCTGCAAAGAAATGCCTTTGTGTGGGCGGATGTGCACGTCCCTATACACCCTGCGCACACCCACAAGCTCTGGCAACCGGGGTGTCCCTGATACCTACGATCCCTTGACTTCATTAGTACTTAATAATAACCACTTCAAAGTTGTTAGATTTGGGGAGGGGGAGGTGAGAAGGAAAGTATGCTGTAAAGTAGATTTGTTGCAAGTTTTTTTTTTGTATACTCAGTGGGGAGCAAATTCCCTTCAAAAAAAAAACCTTTGGCTTGACGTCTGTAGTACAGTGGTTACGACGCCAGCCACATGCACCAAGGCTGGCGGGTTTGAACCAGGCATGGGACAGCTAAACAATAACAACTACAAAAACCAAAAAATAGCCGGGCATTGTGTCAGGTGCTTGTACTCTTTGGGATGACTGAGGCAAGAGAATCACTTAAGCCCAAGAGTTTGAGGTTGCTGTGAGCTGTGATGCCATGGCACTCTACCCAGGGTGACATAGTGCGACTCTGTGTCAACAAAAAAACAAAAGGACAAACAAACCTTAACGCACCCATGCTATTTTGCTTCTCTTTGGTGTTGTAATGAAAAAGTTGAGTTCAATCATATCTCCATCTATGGCAGTGACCATCTTCCTCAATGCATTTAAATAGTTGTTCAGATGCATTTAAAAGTCGAGGCAAGGGTCCCCTGCCCAAGCTTCCTTTGAAGCCCATCACTTGTGAGGTTGTTAGTGGGGGTCCCAGACATGGAATCTGGGATATTAGACTTGAGGAGATGTGGGAAGCTGACCTCTTGTTGCACAATGTTCCTTCTCTTTTTCCCTGAACATTTAAGTCTCATGAGAATTATCAAGGCTGGGCCAGGGGCTGAGGCTTTCAGGGTGTGCTGGGTGCACAGTGGTTGCTCCTAAATGCCAACCCAACTGCACCAAAGGGGTGCACCAGGACCTGCGGGACTCTGACTTGTTACTGCTTTGGGGGACAGCAGTCCAGCAATGTCTACTAAAATATAGACACACCATGTGCATTTTGGTTCTCTAGTTTCCCATTTGGGGATCTATTCGATTGAAATGAAACAGCAACGTGCAAGAAAGCAAAATACAGAATAAGTGTGTTTATTGATGTTTGAGATTGCAAAAATTGGAGTCAGCCTAATTAAGCCATACCTGTTTCATGAGCTATTAGGCTGTTGTTGGAAACAGTGCATTAAAATGAGCATGTAGGGCTTATGTAGGGCTAGTCAGGTTCTATTTTATGGTAAGGGAACTGGTTGGTTACACACCAGATTCACTTTGTGGAAATTCATCAAGCTATATAATTGTGATTTGTTCACTTTTCTATATATATATTAAATTTCGTATTATACTTTCATTACTTAGAAGTCTAAGTGATAAAAATTCTAAAAGAAAACACCAATGGGTTAGAACTACAGATACTGGCCTGCAGCAGGGTTGGCAAACTATACGTTGTGTGCCAAGTGTGGCCCGCTGCTTGTTTCTATAAAGTTTTATTGGAACAAAGCCACACCCATTAATTTACATATTGTCTATGGCTGCTTTTGTGTGCAGTGGCAGAACTGGCTAAGTACTTGCACCAGGAGCCTATGCAGTCTGCAAAGTTTGAAATATTTAGTCTCTGGCCCTGACTGAGCCAACTTCTGACCTGGGGAACATCTATGGTATATTATTAGGTGAGAGGATTAGGTTGCACAAAAATATATTCAGTATGATCTCATCTTGAAGAAATAAGCAACAGACAACTTTCTGTGTGTGAAGTTACGTTTGTATATTTTTATGAGGGCAGGAGGAAAGGTGGGAAGGATACAAAGCAGGTTGTAAACATTATGATGTGGAAGGCTTGGGAAAGGACAGAGGCTGGGGCAGTGAGGGGAGCTGGTCTCATCTTTT
>CAUYTI010022868.1:0-10483 GCA_963575145.1 Galago senegalensis | reverse complement strand
AGTGCTCTGCAAGGGCAAAGGGACCCACCTGGCGAATGGGTTAGTTTGGGAAGGTTAATACCTCCTTCCCCACCTTGCACCCAGTCACTCGTAGTTCCCCAGGTCTGTGGCCCTATTTAGTCCAGTAGGCCACTGCTCCCGGTGTTTACCTGGCACAAGCAGCCAGATCTCTTAGTTCAGCTGGGGAACTTGCCTGTTTAAATTAGGCTTATGTGCAGCTAGGTTTCTCTGTAAGTCAGGGGTTGCATTTGGCTTTAAACTCAGGAGTCAGTTCTAGCCTCTGCCCGCCCACTGCCTTTGTCTCAGCTGCATTAACCCCCTGAGGCCAGGTGCTCTGGAATTTCGAATACGCCCCCCCCTGTGGCTGCCGTTCAGGATGGCCTTGTGCTCAGGAGTTTCCTCACTTGTGGCCCTGGAGCTGCCTCCTCTCTCCTCACGAACCACAGTCAGTACCCTCCACTTCTCTCAAGGAGATGCCCGAGAATCAGGACTCCATAGGTAATAAACCTCCAGACCTTGGAATGGGTGGGTGGGGTCTCCTCGGAGTTCAATATTGCAGGTGGGGAATATATACAGATTTATACACTTTTATAGTTTTATGTCTGGCTGGAGGGTGCCATGGCACGCCCAGCAGGGGTAGGAGGTCCAGTTTTTTGGGGGTCTCTCCCGTGGAATAGTGTGGGAGGAAGTTAGAACTCTGCGCGCTTGTTTGCAGGGAGTAAACTGCGCAAGCCTTTGTTGTGGGGGAGGGGACTCCCGTCGGCTTGGTGGTGGATTCTGTACCTTTTCGTTGTATTTTTCGGGTCACAGCTCACCTCAGCAAGGTTGAAGTACGCTCTTCAATCTTCTCTCTTGTCTCTGCTCCAAACCATCAGCTAATTTTCTAAGCTTCTGTCCTTTCAGCCTCCTTCTGGACGGGAGCTTCTGTAAAAAGCTGGCTGCAGTTCGCCATCTTGGCCACATTTCTGTCATCTTAGACTGGAGATCTTCACCACTGTAATAAGAAAAATAAGTTGTAAGTATTGAAAGACAAAGTATTTAAGTTCTGTATCATAGATGAAACCCAGTTTAACTGGATACAGGATCCTGGGTTGGCAGTTATTTTGTTTAAGGAGATTGAAAGTCAATGACCACCCTCTTCTAGCCTGAGAGGTTTCAGCAGAGAGATCTGTGATTCTAATGTTCTTCCCCTTGTAGGTTATTGCTTTTTTACATCTTGCAGCTTGTAGAATTTTCTCTTTCATATTTACTTTGACAAAGCTAATTATAATGTGTCTATGAGAATTTTTATTTGTGTTGAGTCATGGTGGTGTTCTGAAACTGTCTGCTATCTGGATTTCAGAATCTTTTGGCATGTCTGGACAATTCTCTTTGATTATTTCATGAAGAAAAGCTTCTGTATCCTTCACAGCAACCTTACCACCTTTAGGTATTCCTATAAGGCAAATATTAGATCTCTTCGAATTATCCCAGAACTCTCTGAGAGAATGATCCGTTTTTATTCTGCACTTTTTTTCCTCTGAGCATTTGGGCGCATTCAAAAGCTTTGTCTACAATGTGAGAGATCCTTTCTTCTGCCTGTTCCATTCTGTTACTGAGGGATACTACTGTATTTGTCAGATCTTTGAGGGCTGCAAGTTCTTGCCTCAATGTGTCAAAATCTTTGGTGATTTTGTCTTTGAATTCATTGAATTCTTGAGACATGTTTTGAATAATTCCTTGAAATTCTAATTCCCTCCTTTCCTCCATTCTGTTGATGTTATTTTCTATCCAGACTCTGAACTCAAATCTGACATCTCAGCCATTTGTTTATGAATGGGATCTTGTGCTGTATCTACCATATCGTTCCTTGGGGGAGTTGATCTACTCTAATTATTTATGTTGTCAGAGTTTTTCCACTGATTCTGCCCCATGATTGTTTTTCACTGTTGGATAAATGGGAAGGTAAGGTGAAATTGGATAGGGAGTTCCTAGTGTTGTGGTTAACCAGCCCTTTGGCAAGGATCTGGGACTGATGGCTGCAGCTTTTTCCCTATAGCTTTTCAAAGGACGCATATAGTATTAGTCTGAGGCTGAGGAAACCTGCTTGGTGTGGTGGAGTTAGGTGGCTCTGTCTTGTAGTCATCTGGTTCTTGTCCAATCCTAGTGGATCAGTGACTCTGGTGAAGTCTTAGCTGTGGAGAGATACAAGCAATTAAGACAGCCCACCCACCATGGGCATCTACTGGAAGAGGAAAATCAACCTGTCCCCTTACTACACAACCAAGGTATCTCCCAGGAGGGGATTTGGGAGATTGGCCCAGGTTAGGAGTTCCAATCAATTCACCCAGTCAGTATGAACTCTGAAGTGGAGAGTTCGAAAGGTCTCCAGCAACTAGAAGGCAGAGGTCTACTAGCTGCTCAAATTTGGCTCACTCTGATGCTCTATGGAGTCAAAAAGGCCCACCTGCAAGCAGAGTTGGACCAGGGGTCTGAGTATCTTTCTCCACTTTGCTCCTCTTTCACACCCAGTCACTGGTGACCCAATAGGGCTGAGATCCTGCTCCCTCCAATAAGCAGATGTACTGGGAGTTTGCACCTGTCAGAGTTAAAGAAAGGTCAATGCCACTGCAGCCTGGCCACTACCCTCTACTACCAGCCATCTGGAGGAGCTGAGGCCTGCCTGCCTTAGGTACTCAGTAGCTACTGGCAAGTGTTCCACTTGGACTCAGTCTAATCCCTCAGCCACTGCACCTTTGCCCCTGCAGCTGTGCAACACTGGTATCCATTTAGAGTGAGTTCTGGTTTCCTTGGGGAGTTCTCAGAGTTTGGGAGATGTCTCTCCAAGATTAGACCCCAGTGGGATTGCTCTATTGTTGCTGGATCTTTGTGGGAAGTGACCCACAGGGCAACTGTCACAGCCAGGGAGTTCTGGCTGTAGGAGTAGCAGTTTCAGACAGGCTGGGGGCAGGGCATGGGAAGTGCAGTCTCTAGCAGCTCTAGCCGGGCTGTTAAGGGTACAGTAGCCTCCTATGTGTGCTGATGCCATTATTGCTTTAGGTGTATGGACCTTTGCTCTGGAGAGCATTGTTTCAGTAGGTGGTATCTTAGCCATGTTGGTGGACCATGTTTAGGAGTTTCAACAGTCTCTGATTCTCCATGGGGTGGCAGAGTTACAGCATTGTTTTGGGCAACCCAAGCCTCTAGACAGTTGAACTTTATCCATGTTCTTATTACTTTGAAGGTGTTGTTTTAACCAACTGAGACTGTTGCTAAGATGAGTAGCCTGCATGGTATCCATCAAGGATGTATTGATGTATGGTGAGTTCTGCTTCATCTCAGACTGAAGCTTTTCTGACAGGGACTACGCATTAGTTTATGTTACTAGATATGGGCACAATCCATCAGGGAGCCCATGGGCTGCCATGGTCATTCATCAGCAGAAGTCAAAGATCCCTGGTAATGGATTTAGAGAAAGAGGAAACTAAGGCCAAGTGACCTGATATAACATCAGCACTGGAAGCTGCATGTTTAATTCTAATGCTAAAATATCCCAGGCACACTCTGGGACAAGAAAAAAAGAGCCAAATTCTCTAATACAGACCAATATTCACTTGTTCAACATTGAACTGATTTAGATGGTGGGAATACAGTGATAAGTGGGAAGCTTATGATTTAATGGAGACATACTGATAAATATTAACATATAGTATTAATATGTTAAAAAAGAAAAAGTAAGCCATTTGAGAATGGAAAGTTATGAAATGAGCATGTTGCTTTGGATAAGATAGTCAGAGTTTTCTTCAAGGAACTGATATTTGAGCCAAGAGAATTAATGAAGTAAAGAAGAATGGCATGAAAATTTGAGGGAAAAGAGTTTTCCAGAAGGAGAAGCCATAAGTGCAAAGGGCCAGAGGCAGGAATGAGATTGGCATGTTTGAGAACTTCAAGGTCAGAGGGCCTAAAGCAAAGTGAAACATCACCACTCCTGCACCCACCAAAATCTGGCATGCATAGATCAAGGTTTTGATGCTATGGTCTTGAAACCAAGTTCAAGCTCAGAGTAGAGAGTAAATAAATAATCAGGAACTTGTCATAGAAATAACTCTGAAAATACAGAGACATGGAAGCCATGAGCTTCACAAGTGGTATCAAGGTTAACAGACCTCAAAGACATTAGCCTATGCTCAGCAAATAGGAAAGTTTTTAACAAAGAGCTGATCTTCAAAAATACACTAGGTTGAGTCATAAAGAATCAAACTAAAATTTATCAATTAATTATCTGACTTAAAATGTAGTGTAGGAATGAAATAGTGTATGGAAAGAGTAGTTAGGTCACAGAAAGGAGAAAGACTCAGTGAAGTGAGAAAACATATTTATGTTGTATTTACTTATTTATAATATTTGTAAAATAAACCTTTATTTTTAGAACAGTGATAGACTTACAGAAAACTTGAGACTATAGCACAGAGAATTTTGACAACAAACTACATTTAGAGTCCCCTTATATTAACATCTTTCATGAGTAATTTGTCACAACCAGTGCACCAATAATGACATGTTATTATGGACTAAATTCATGCTTTATTCAGACTTCCCTCTTATTGTTATAAGACTATCCAGATACCATATTGCTTTTAATTGTTTAATCTCCTTTAGACCCCTTTTGGTTGTGACAGTTTAGCAGACTTCCTGAGTTTTTGATGATCTTGACAGTTACAAGCCAGGCACTTTGTAGACTATCCCTTAACTGGGATTTTTCTGATTTTTTAATCCCTCTCATTTATTAGACTGGGGTTCTGAGTTTAGGGGAGGAAGACCACAGAGGTAAAGCGTTACCTCAATCACATCAACATGATTAATGTTGACATCAATCAGCTAGCTGAGGTTGTGTTTGGGAGGTTTCTCCCCTATAAAGTTATTATTTTTCCTCACCGTTTCCATACTGTACTCACTGGAGGAAATCACTATGCATAGCTCATACCAAAGAGTGGGAATTTATTCCTTGCTCTTCTTGGAGGCGGAGAATGTACATACATTATCCTTCTGTATTGGAGATTTATCTATTTACCCCATTTAGTTATTTATGAAATCATTTATTTATGTTCATATGAACTCATATGTATTTATTTTATACTTTGGGTATATAATCCAATATTGCTTCATTGGTTTTCTTGTTTACATTTTTGTATTTTGGCCATTGAGAACACTTTAGGTTGGCTCCTGTGTCCTTTTGCAATAAACCAATCATAGCAAGGTTATTTTTCCAGATACTTCCTTTCTCATCTTGTATATTTCATGTGTCATTCCTAGGATATACCTTTATTTATAAGGAGCTCTATGCCATTATTGGCAATGGTAATCGACACCAAGATCTGCTTTGTTGGTCTTCTCATTGCTACTGTGGTATCTTTGCTTCTAGATGTGTTTGTGTATGTCTATAAAACATGTGTGTGTGTGTGTGTGTGTGTGTAGTCAGATGTGTCTATATTATGTTAAATGTGAGGTTGCATTAATGTCTCCTACTTTAATTAATTACTACATGGAGTATTCTACCTTACTCCCTTTACTTATTAATAATCCTCCACTCAATGATTAGAATTCTAATGCCTATCATTCACATTTACTACATTTACTTAATCTTCCAATTCCAGTATAAATTTGTATTGGTAATAGACTCATTAATCCATCCATCCATGAAAATTAACTGTATCAACCAAAGTGTTTATGACTCCACTCATATCTAAAGTTACTGAGTTCAGCACCTTTCCCCCATCCTGTTCCTCGAGATTTTTTCATACATTTGTAATTTAGATTATTTTGTCACATTCATCCCATCATGGGCTCTCCCAAACTCTTAAATTATTTTTTTAAATTCACACATATTATCATTTATTCTTTGCACTGTAAGATTTCTGTAGATTTTAACTTATGCAGTTTCATGTATCTTCCCTTGTAGTATCAAATAGTTAAATCCTATTGCCCTAAAGATGGCTTCTGTGGTGAATCCCTTGTTCAAATTTCTTTCACTTCCCCTGCACCCTGGCAATCACTGATTTTTTTTTTTTTGGCCAGGACTGGGTTTGAACTTGCCACCTCCAGCATATGGGGCCAGTGCCCTACTCCTTTGAGCACAAGCACTGCCCACTGATATTTTTATTATAACTATTGTATTGCCTTTTCCAGAACATATATAATTGGAATTATATAATATGCAGTCTTCTCACCATTTTTTTCACTTAAAATTATGCCTTTAAGATTTATCCATGTGATTTCATGCCTTGATCATGTTTTTCCTGTTATTGAATAATATTCTCTGGTATAGTTATGCCACAGTTTGTTGATCCCTTCTCCAGTTGAAAGGCATCTTGGTTGCCTCTAGATTTTTGTGATTTTATAATCACAAAGCTGCTGTAAGCATTCTAATACAGATTTTTATTTTGATATAAGTTTCTAGGAGTAAACATCTAGGAGCATGAGGGATGTGTCATTTGGTAAGACTGTGCTTCACTTTATAAGCAATTGCTAAGCTACTTCTAAAGTGGCTGTACCATTGGCATTCCCACCAGAAATGGATGAGAATTCCTATGGTTCTGTGTTTTTACCAATAATTAGTATCACTAGAGTTTTGGACTTTGCCATCCTAGAGCAACATGCATTAGGTATGTAGAAATACCTTATTGTTGTTTTAATTTGAAATTCCCTAAGTACAAGTGATGTTGAGCATGTTTTCATACATGTGTTTGCACTCATCTCCCATGAGATGGCTATTCAGATCTTTTGCTCATTTAAAAATTTATTTTTTTATTGTTAAGCTTGAAGAGTTCATTTTATATTTCAGATGCAAATCACCTATGAGGTATGTGTTTTTGCAAATACTTTCTCACAGTCTGTGGCATGCCTTCTGCTTCTTTCAACTGTGTCTTTACAGAAAAGTTTACTTTTTTAAAAATTTTTCTTACATTAATGTACTTAGAGGTACAATTCTGATTTCCTATACAACTTGGAATGCTTACAAATATAATCATTTGTATAACCTTATACAAATATAAGGGTTATTATATCCTTCACCTCATTTACTTAATTATTGTGTTAAGACATTTATACTCTACACGTACCTGACACGTACCTTTGCAATATGCACCATAGGTGTGAAGTTTACATTTTAATAAAGTTAATGTGTAAACATTTTTCAAGGATTATGATATTTGTGTTTTATTTAAAAACCCCTCAAAAACCCCAATAGTCGTTTCTCTATTGAGTTTTCTCGAAACCCAATGTACATTTTCTCTTGCTTTTTCTTCTAACTGTTCCATAGTTTTGCATGTGACATTTAAGCATATGATCTATTTTGACTTAGTATTTTTGGTGTAAGATGTGTGTTTAAGATATATATTTAGGTTATTTTTATCTATTTATTTTTGAAATCTGGATGTCCACTTGATCCAGAAAAGATTATTCTTTTATGAGAAAAGAATTACTTATCTATGTTTTTGCCTTTGCTCCTCTGTGAAAAATCAGTTTACTATGGCATGGATCTATTTCTGGATTCTGTTCCATCAATCTGTCAGTCTATTATTTTGCTAATACACACTATCTAGTTACAGTGGCTTCAAAGTAAGTTTTAACATGAGTCTTCACTTTGTTTTTTGTCCATTCTTGTATTTTTGCTTTTCCATATAAACTTTAGATCTGTGTTTTAAATATATAGTGCTGGGATTTTGATTGGAATTGTGTTGAATCTATAAATCAGATTTGAAAGAATAGATTTCTTAATAATTTTGAGTCTTAGGAATATCTATTTTTCAATTTATTTAGATATTTTGTTTCTTTTTATAAGAATGTTTCAGTTTTTCATACTTAGATACTGTTCATATCTTGTTAGATATACACATAAATACACTATTTTCGGTATGATTGTAACTATAATTTTTTTAAATTTCAGATTAATGTGAAAGTTCATTTGCATATGTTAGGTAGAAAATAGAAGCCCTCTTGTAGTGTCTTGCACCCAAAAGGTGTGCCAGTACACTTACTGTGTGTCCATATGTAGGAAGACACCAATCCCCTCCTCTCTTCCCCTCTCTTCCCTCCTTCATTCCCCCTCCCTCCAACTTGGAGTGAATTGAGTTTTCTCCTATGAAGGCATGTATCAGATCATTTACTAGCTTCATATTAGTATTGAGTACATTGGTTATTTGCTTTTCATTCTTATAATACTTTACTAAAAAGAATGTGTTTTAACGCCATCCAGTTTAATATAAAATATGTAACATCTCCATCTTTTTATGGCTACATAGTATTTCATGGTATACATATGCCACAATTTGTTAATCCATTCTTGAGTTGATGGGCATTTAGGTTGTCTCCATATCTTGGCAATTGTAAATTGGGCTGTGATAAATAATTTAGTACAATGTTTTTATAATAAAATGATTTTTTTTCTTCTAGGTGGATGCGTGTAGGATCAAATGAGAGGTCTAATTTGAGTTCCTTGAGGATTCTCCATACTTCTTTACTAAGAGGCTATATTAGTTTGCAGTCCCACCAAAAGTGTAAAAGTGTTCCCTTCTCTCCATATCTGTACCAGCAGTAAATACAAATTAATCAACAAAAAAAGAGCAAACAATCCCATCTATCATGGGGCAAGAGATATGAACAGAACATTCTCTGAGAAAGACAGACAAATGGCTAACAAACATATGAAAAAATTCCTCATTGTCCTTAATCATCAGAGAAATGCAAATCAAAACCACTCTGAGGACTCAAGTGGTCAAGAAGGCCGATAGGCACCAGTCTCCGACAGAAGCTCCCGTTCAGAAGAAAGGATAAAGTCTGGAGAAACACCCAACAAAGTCGAAAACTGGGAGCCCAGCTGAGAGAGAAGAGTGATACCTGCAGGACACCTCATCTGAGACAGACAGAGACTTCTAGAGGACGCTCCACAGGTACATAAATCTCTCCAAAGGAATAGCCCCCATCCCTTCCCCCAAGAAAGGTGTGCTTTTCCTTTGTTTCCTCTTCAACCACTCCTCTAAGTCTCCTACAGGCTACCAATAAACTCAGGACCTATTCTCTCACTCCATGAGTGAGAGCCGCCAACAAGGAAGTTTACTACCCTAGAGGAAGCCAGTTGAGACTCGGAATACCCTCCCCAAGGTAGAAAAGTGGAAGTGGCATTTGCTCTGCCATTTTGAGTTTCCAGTCCACTCTCCCTCCCCTTGCCAGCTGGGACAGGAAGAGGAGAGCCAGGAACGACATCCACCCACCCTTCCAAGACCAACCCCTGTCCCAGTCCTTCACCAGGAGAACTCCTTGATCCACAGTTTCTGTGTACAGATGGACCCCCCTCAGTCAGCACATTCTGTGCTCAGATGTCTCCCCGGCTGCTATCTGCACTTCCCGAGACCTTGGTGCCGGTGACCGGGACTAACGGCAAACAGGGAGGGCTGCACACTCCACCAGGCATCTGCCTCTGGGGCTTTGGGGGCCCTTAACAGTGATAGACTTCTGCTGGGTCAGGTCATTGAGCCGCGCCCACCTCCTGGAGCCCTGCTGGCCCGCGGCTTCCATTGATTCCTGGTCGAGCAACCGCGGGCTTGCCTCCTGGGGTTCCCTGGCCCTGGATCACCACCAGCCCCAGCCTAAGAGGGTCGTGCCATCCTGCCAATCGCACTCCAGCCTCCAGGGCTTTGGTGACCAGGGAGGGCAGTCTTGAGCCCACCTCCCAGGGTCTTGTCAGCTGGCAGTTGCCAGCAGCTCCAGCAGGGAAGGGTTGCACCATTCAGCTAGTGGCGCCCGTGCCGCCTCTGGTGCTTGGCAAATTGTGACAGCAGCTGACTTCTGCTGGGGCAGGTCGCTCATGGGACCTCCTAGTGCGCGATCACCATGACCTCCCACCAGAGTGAGCTATGCCATCCCACCAGGGGCAGGTGGTGCTCCCTTCTCACCCGGCCTTGCCAGCTTGCTGTCACCAGCAGCTCCTGCCTGGGAGGGTCGGGCCATCCCACCAGTGGTGCACCTGTCTGGGGCTTTGGTAGCCAGCAAGGACAACTGACTGCTGCTGGGGCAGGTTGTGCCTGCCTCCCAGGGCCTTGACGACTACACTGACTCCTATAGGGGTAGGCTGCATCACCCCGCCTGCTGGCCCTGCCTCCCAGGATCTTGACGGGGTGTACCCAGGAGAAAACTAGAAGAATTCACTGGCAGAATGGTTTTAGGGACGGTTTCCGAAAGGTGCAAATTGAACATGGGATGGAATCAGTGGAAAATCTCTGGCAACCAGAATAACCAGAGTAGATTAATGTCCCCAAAGAAGAATGGAGTAGACACAATGGAAGACCCACTACATAAACAGATACCTGAAATGTCAGAAATTGAGTTCAGAATCTGGATAGGGAGTAAGATCAACAGGGTGGAGGAAAAGAGGGAGCTAGAATTTCAAATCATTCAAAAGCTGTCCCAGGAATTTAATGATTTCAAAGATAAAATGACCAAGGATTAC
>CAUYTI010022867.1:0-10630 GCA_963575145.1 Galago senegalensis | reverse complement strand
GCCTGTGGTCCCAGCTACTTGGGAGGCGGAGGCAGGAGACTCGCTTGAGCCCAGGAGTTGGAGGTTGCTGTGAGCGTGATGCCATGGCACTCTACCCAGGGGGATAGCTTGAGGCTCTGTCTCAAAAAAAAAAAAAAAAATTGTAAGAGTTGGTAAAGCTATGCCATAAAAAAATTTACATTGATGAGACCAGGTGTGATCGCTCACACCTGTAATCCTAGCACTCTGGGAGGCCGAAGTGGGTGGATCTCCTGAGCTCAGGAGTTTGAGGCCAGCCTGAGCTGGAGCGAGAACCTTTCTTTAAAAATAGCCGGGCATTGTGGTAGGTGTCTGTAGTCACAGCTACTTGGGAGGCTGAGGCAAGAGGATTGGTTGAACTCAAAAGACAGGTTGCTGTGAGCTATGACTCCATGACACTATTCAGGGCAACAAAGAGAGACAATGTCTCAAAAAAAAAATTCACACTGATGTTGATAAGTATCAATTTGAAAAGAGTTTATAAGATAGGGTGTGAAACTCTTTTGGTAAAATGATCCAAAAAAAGTATGCTTATGTATGTATATGTATTGTCATAGCAAAACCACTGAAAAGACATACACTGACATATAGTAACAGTGGTTACCACCAAGAGGTGATTTTTATCTTATTACACTCTGATTTTTTATGTGTTTTCCAAGTATTCTGGACTGAGTTTACTAATTCACAATTAGAATAAAATGACTTAAAATTTAAAAGACATGGTCACCAGATCCTCTTTTTAAATATCTACCTTTTAATGCAAGTACACCATATTATATTACAGTATGAATTTTTGGAACAGGATATTAACAGACATTGAAAAGAACAAATACACTGCCTTGGAATTCCAGTGCTGGCAAGGAACATCGGACTATTGGAGGGGGTCTCTGAAAGGGGTACATGGGTGCTCATGTTAGAACAAAGGGAGGAAGGAAGGAGGAAGGATGAAATATAGAAATCTATAGAAATATAGATATCTAAGAAGAGAAGGTGCCAGGAGGCTGGGATTTTACCAGATGTTAATTTCATTATGACTTCTTTTTCTCTTTTGGTCAAAGGAAGGTATATTAGTTTCTCATTGCTGCTATAACAAATTACCACAAACTTAGTGGCCTGAAACAACACCAATTAATTCTCTTACAGTTTTGGAGTACAGAAAGCCAAAAATGTGTCTTATCGGCTAAAATCAAAGAGTTGATTGGCAGACTTGCGTTCCTTCTGGAGGCTCTAGGGAAGACGTCTGTTTCTTCTCTTCTCTCGTGCTGGAGGCTGTGTACATTCCTCGGCTCATGCTCTGCTTTCAGCAATGGCATCACTCTGACCTCTGCTTCCATCCTCATATCCCCTTCCCTGACCCTTTTGCTCCCTCCGGTAAGGACCCTTGTGATTACGCTGGGCCCATCAGATAATTCATGATAATGTCCATATTTCAAGATCCTTAATTGAATCACAGCTTCAAAGTCTCTTTTGCCATGTCAGGTGACATATTTACAGGCTCTAGGGATTGGGATGTGGACGTCTTTGGAGTAAATAATTCTCAGTCTACCCCACAAGGAAACCGACATACAGCAAATGGTTCTACTCCCTAATACGTGCATAATAAACAGAGCCTCATCTAATCCTTCAACAGCTCTGTAAAATGTATGACAGGATTTGCTTTTAAAGATGAAGAAACTGAGCCTCAGTGCAATTTGGGATCCTGCCTGAGGTCAAAGGGCTGGGTGCCTGAACCTGAGCTCAAGTCTGCCTGCCTGCCTCATGATGGCCTTGTCTGGGCACATCTCTCCCATTCACCTCTACTTCCTCTTCCCTGTCTGAGCCTGTTCCCAGCTCCCTGGGCACGCTGAAGCTGCATTTTCCAACTTGTCATGTGCTCCTGTTGACAACATTGTCCCAACTGCATGCTGGGGATTGCTAAGCGAACAAGGCAAGTGGCTGCCCCTCAGAATCTTCTCCTAGGCCTTTCTCTTGCCTTCCTTTATTCAATAAGCATTTTTTGGAGCTTATTGTAGAGCAGCAGGTAAGCCATACTAAACTAGATATTACAGGATAATCTAAATGATACATGCTATATCAATCATAGGAACTACAGCATGCATTGGGGGAGCCAGAGCAGGGAGTTCCAAGCCCTGGGTACTTAGTGTGACTCTCTCAAAGATCCTTGGGCAAAGACCTAAGCTCCAGCGAAGAAGGAAAGGGAGCAACTTGAGCTCCCTGAATGACCAGATATTCTTAATCTTTGTTTCCCTGTGTCTTGCACATAACTGTGTTCCTTAAATACTCAGAAGTTGGGAACAGAGAGAAGACAGGCACACCCAAAGGAGCAAGCTGTGTCTGAAACCAACACAGGGTTAAAACGGACCGTGGAAAGCACTTTTATTTTTGTCTCTATTCTACCTAGCAACTGATGACACTGCCTATTTTCCCCTGTTCTTATTGGGAGAGGGCCCTGTGGGTCTCTCCCAAGCTACTAGCTACTGTATCCCAGTAGGTTTTCAAAAAGAGATCAACCGGGACCTGTCAGTGGCTTCCCACAGCTGCTAGCCTTTGGGTGACCATCCAGTTAAAAGAATCTGGAAAGAGCAGGACTTTAAGGAGGGGCTGATGGCGCTCCTGTTGCCTCTCATCATTGTATTGCGGTGAAGCCCAGCAATGCCCGTGAGCATCCCAAGTTTGGCTCCTGATTCCAAAACGGAAGCAGCTCAGGAGGAACAGCTTTTCTTCCCAAAACTTGTGGTGAAAACTGTAGACGACAAGGACACAAAAGCGTGCGTCCACACTCATAACTTTAGGAACCATGTCTACCTCAGCAGTTTCCCATTTCCTGTTTCTAGAATTTTGATGTCATCCGCCTTCCGAGGAGGTGGAAGCCATTCTGGAAAGATTCTGGGTAACTTCCTCACCTCCTCTCTGAGCATTGTCTCCCTTCTTTTCTGCTCATCTCCTTTCTTGTACTTTAGTTTCTCCAGTTTTTTTTTTTTTTTTTTTTAGTGAGTCTCTGGATGTTGTGGAAGAGACTTCAAGAAAAACTAAAAATAGTTGCTTTGCCAGTCTCCTGAGGATGTAGCCAGAGTCTCAGGGGCATTGAACAGTGGAGCAGATCCATTGTTTGGGTTTCTTTATGTTTTTCCTCCTTACCATAAGCCCAACCTGTTACAAAAGATCCAAGAAAGATAAAGGTATGGCTTTGGGCTTGTTTATTGGGAGTAAGCAGTATTAACTGAGTAGAAGGAAAGGGTTTAATTTTAATTTTAATTTTTATTTTGTTTCATTCTTTGGGGAGGGGGGTTGCTTGTCTGTTTTTGAGACAGGGTCCTGCTCTGTCTCCCAGGCTGGTGTGCCGTGGCATCGGGTACCTTACTAAGAACTTAAACTCCAGTGCTCAAGGGATCCTCCAACCTCAGCCTCCCAAGTAGCTGCGACTACAGGTGCCCACCCCACACCTGGCTAATTTTTTCTATTTTTAGTGGAGTTGGGGGTCTTGTTCTTGCTGAGGATGGGCTCTAACTCCTGACCTCAGGCCATCCTCCTGCACTGGCCTCCTAGATTGCTAGGATTAAAGGAAGAGTTCTTCACTGCTTCAGAGCCCATGGAAGTAGATGCATTTTGTTGTCTCCGATATGTGAGAAGGCTTATAGGCTGGAAGCCCCAGGCTTCTCTGCCCTAGGCAGCTGCTTTCCAGGCTGAGGGCTGGCACTTGTAGTGTTGACAGGCAATACCCAGAACTCAGACTCAGTGGCCACCACAGGTGGTAACTGATGAATGTGACAGGAAAGCACTCTTTCAAATCGTTTGGGTATTAATTCTGCAAAGAATGATTGATGGCCTACTATGTGCTAGTACTTTGGAGGATATGACAGTGAACAAGATAGACATAATCTCTGATTTCATGAAAATTTAATCCAAAAAGTCTCATCATTTAAGTCAGAAGTGGGAAAGATGGAGGGTGAGAATAAGAGCAGAATATGAAAGAGGAAAGGAGGAGGGAGGTAAAGGTGATATTTCTAGAAGTTAATAAGGTTATATATTACCATATGTGATCCTCAAAGAACTCTCCAAGAGGCTTGGCACCTGTGGCTCAGGCGGCTAAGGTGCCAGCCATATACACCTAAGGTGGCGGGTTCGAATCCAGCCTGGGCTGCCAAACAACAATGACGGCTGCAACCAAAAAATAGCTGGGCATTGTGGCGGGCACCTGTGGTCCCAGCTACTTGGGAGGCGGAGGCAGGAGACTTGCTTGAGCCCAGGAGTTGGAGGTTGCTGTGAGCTGTGATGCCATAGCACTCTACCTAGGGAGACAGCTTGAGGCTCTGTCTCCAAAAAAAAAAAACTCTCCAATAATATGAAACAATATTCCTTGAATATTCCTTGAATGTGTTTATTCCACGTGACAACCTTGCTAACCCTTTGTGGCAGGCCTTAAGATGAGGCCTACGTTTTTCTCTGGGTCTAGTGAGAAAGGCTATTTCCCACCAAGACCCTGACTGAATGTTCCTGAGCTTTGAGGGACAATGACAGGGAAAGGATAGGAGGTTATGAAAAAAGACTTGGGTCTACTAAATATTTGTGCCTAGTGTTAGCTCTAAATAGGTCTTTCTATACCACTGATTGATAGGGAAACATAGGGAGGAGATAGAGTGTTTGGGGCCACAACTCCAGGAAATGTCAAAATAAATCCAATGTTAGTTCCAATGTCTGTCTGTCTTTCTTTCTTTCTTTCTTTCTTTCTTTCTTTCTTTCTTTCTTTCTTTCTTTTTCTTTCTTTGTTTTTTTGATGGGGCTGGGTTTGAACCCATCACCTCCAGTATATGGAGCCAGTGCCCTACTCCTTGAGCCACAGGCACTGCCCCCAACATGTTGCTTTCTTTCCTTGTGCTCCCATTACTACTATTTACAGGTCTATACTTCTCTGTTTGCAAGATCTTCCTTTTGAGAGTAGTCTTAAACCCAAGGAGAAATATCCTCATTTTCCTCTTATTTCTCTGCCACTACTTAGTGTCCAATAGGTGCTTAATAAATGCTTCCTGAGTGAACTTATGTTCAAAGATAATGTCCCTAAGAAATTGCAGTTACCTGACTGTGAGGCAAAGAGAGTTGGGGCAGCAATAATGATTGCAAGTTGGAAACTGTGGCTTACTGTAGTTGCAGAATTTGTATTCAAAAGGCATTTCATGCTGTACAACTCTTCTGTTCTTCATTTCAGCCTATGTGAAACTGAACTGATGATATGGGTGGGTGTAATCAGGCTGGGGGCCTTCACGTGGTTTATGTGTTTCATCTTGACATAACCAAGGTCAGTTTCTTGATATTACTCATAATGTTATGGATGTACCAATCTGCTGTATCTATCTACTTCGTGAAAGAGTCCTTCATAGACAGGGACTGATGATGGATAAGCTCTCTAAGCTGCCAACTGGGCTAGCATTAAAAGACAGACTTGCAGATTATCTGCTTAGAAATGACCTTGAGTTCCAAGAGTTAACATGAGAAAATAGGGGCATTTGCTATAGACTTTAGTGGACTTCATTCTGTTTCCATGGAGTTGTTGCCAATAGGCATTTCTCCAAGACAATGTTTCACTCCCCTAAGGCCCTCTTCTTGGTTGACATTGAATCTATCTAAATTTGGGAAACTCAACTAACTTGTAGATTTTTCTTTCAACTGGTTGAAATATCTGTCTATTTGCACTTGACCTCACTCCTCTTACCCTACAGGGCTGCCAAGAACTGGAAAGAGAGATCCTGAGTTAAAGATCAAACACATACCTCTTTATGCATTTATTTTTGGAACCTCGAATTAAGACAGGTGACTAAAGGACCTGTCAGATTCAGCACTTTCTGATGTCCAAATTTATATTTGTTAGGAAAAATATTTCAAGATGTACACATCAAATCACATTTTGTTACAACTTCAATGAATCATTTAAAAAGAATAAAATTTATAAAATTGAGATTCTTCTGGGAAGTATGAGACATATGGGTCATCTAAGCATACAAAGAGCGCTGAGGGAAGAAACCACCATAGCTCATTCATTTATTTTCTAAAACTACATGGCCCTAAGTTAGGTCTCCTCACTGTCTCTCAAGTACACCCTCCTTAAAGAATTGGGCTTGCCATTCTGTCTGGAGAGTTCTATTCCCATGGCTCAGTTACTTACTGCATTCACCTACTCAGAAAGGTTTTTTCCTGGTCTTTCTATCTAAAAGATCAACTTTCCCCATACTCTATTTCCTTTCTCCACTCTAATTTTCTGTATAACATTTATTACCACCTAACCTGGTACTATATATGTATTTATTGCCAATCTTCCTTCTAGAAATTAGCTCAGAGGGCTGGGACTTTAATGTGTCCATTGCCGTATCTTTAGCATCTAGGACTGTGCTTACTGGAAATTCAGAAAAGAATAATACCTAAGCCAGGCGTTGTGGCTTATGTCTCTAATCTCACCATTTTGGGAGGCAAAGTTGGGAGGATCATTTGAAGCTGGGAGTTTAAAACCAATCTGTGCAAGAAAGCGAGACCGTGTCCCCACAAAATTTTTAAAGATAGCTGGGCATGTGTGTAGGGCACCATGCACCCATCTGTGCATGGCAGCTACTTTAACACAATAAACAACACTTTCAGCTGGGCTCAGAGACTCATACCTATAATGCCAGCACTTTAGGAGGAGTGGAGGCCAAAGTGAGAGGATCACTTGAGCTCAGGAGTTTGAGACCAGCATGAGCAAGAGTGAGACCCTGTCTCTACTGAAAATAGAGAAACCAGCTGGGCGTTATTGCTGGTGTCTGTAATCTCAGCTACTTGAGAGGCTAAGGCAGAAGAATCACTTAAGCCTAGAAGTTCAAGGCTACAGAGAGCTATGATAATGCCACTGCACTCCAGCCTCGGTGACAGAGTGATACCTTGTCTAAAGAAATAAAATAAAATAAAATAAAATAAAACCTATACAAGATGTGACTTTAGTGACCTTCAAAAGGGTATCCTCAAAAGAGTAGCTAAGAAGTCAAACTGTCACTTTCAGTACTTTAGGCTCTTGGCAAGTCCTTGTAGTTATATGAGTTGTTGGGAGAGGGGACTAACATTTCTTTCTGCACATAGAATCATCCACATCACAACATAGTTTGAGATGTGTCCAAAGATCCTCTTAACTAAAAATACTGCCATCTATTTCTCCCTCTCATTCTCTTGGTGCCTGAAATTCCAAAGAGTAGCTCCCAGGAATCATGATCATTTTGACCATATTAAGGAATTGGGCTACTTGGGAGGGAAAACAAGTAATCAGGACTTGGTTGACCTAGTGATCCAATCAGGACCCTCTGCCATTGGTGAGAAGGTCTCTAGTCTGGAGGCCCAAGGACTGGGAGACTGGAGACAGTGAGTCACCCTTGACACAAGGGGGCGGGAGAGAGCAGTGATGATCCACAGGCTAGAAACTGAAATAGAACCTGGGTTGGGGAGGTGCCCTAAAGTAGGGAGGGTTATGCAGTCTAAGGGAGAGGGTCTTTCTATCAGAGAGACTGGAGTGAGATGCCTGGTTCCTCCACTTACATAGTATGGATTCTAAGGATGATCTCGGGTAATTTACTTACTTTCTCTGCACCTATGTTCTGTGGAGTGGAATTATAAGACCTATGTCAAAAAACTTTTGCATGTAATAAATGAAATCCATATTTACCAAGAGTTTAAAATGGTACCTAACACAATGTGTGCTCAGTGAATAAATGCAGCTATAATGGTTATGATTAGGATGCTGCTGCCCTTTGTGCCTCACTGAAGACCCAAGTGATCTGACACCTCATCTCTGAGGCAGCCCCCGGTGGCTCCCTGTGTGTCAGAGCAGGTCTCTTCTCTGAGCTGCTGGAGCACTCCTTTGTGGCACTTACCGCTTGTCACTGTGTGATACTGCATTACATTTAGTTATGTTATATGCTTTAGTTGCATGATTATATGGTAAGTTCCTGGAGGAAAGAACTAGTGTCTGATTTGTTTTTCTCTTCCTGACACTGCCTTGCAATTCCTGTACATAGTAGATACTATATAAATTCAAAATACCCCAGGGATTAATGCCTGGAAATACCTTAATAATTATTTTATAATCCAGCAATTTTCACAGCCTTTTCTAAAAATGGTCAATTGGTTAATATTCAGGTTAAAGGGAACATGATTTAGGACTATAGAGTTGCCACTGCACCTAGGGGGAGGGTGGTTTGGTTGTGCTGTTCAGGTTCCCCTGCAATGTCTAGCAGAAGCTGGTGGGACAAGGTAGCAAATGCTCTTTGAGAAGCAACAGGCTGGCCTGGACAGACCAAATTCTGAAGTGTAGATTTCAGCTCACCAAGTGGGTAAATGCTGGATGATCTGTTCACAGAAAGAGAGAAACCTAATTTCACAGTTATGGGAACAACAAGAGAGAATCAGAAAATTGGATGAAAGAGTATGAAATTGCCATTTTTTGTAGGTCAAAAATGGTCAGATACCAGTCTTTTCATATGACTCAACCTTAATATTTGTAGCAGAAATCTGATTATCTGAGCAACATATTCTGGTAGAACATTGATTATTGCAAAATTTAACATACTCTCAGAAGGAGCATACCATGAACTTGTCCCCACCTTATAAGTTACTGACTTATCATGTACCAACTGACTTCCTATCACAGCTGAGATAACATGTTGGAAGCCCCCACTAAGAAGCCAGCCAGCCGTGTACCTGTGGGAGCCCCAGATGGGTCACTGGGCCCATGGCAGATGAAGAGCCGGAGGCTGTGGTGTTCTGGAGCAGAGCCATGCCGGCTGCATGGGGTGCATGGGTGGTGACCAGCAGACAGAGTCCAGCCTGGGGGGACCCAGAAGTCTTTGAAGTCAAGGCTGGCTGGTGAGGAAAAAGCATCCCCAAACCAGGAATTAGACTGAGATTGTGGAAGACAATAAAAGACACTATACTGTACTTGGCCAGTACCATCAACAGACTGCGCTTCTCTCTCCTTAACTCTGGATAAGGCAGATTTTTATAAAGTTGTATTTTTAGAAGAAAGCAAAATTACATGAGTTGTAAATATTATGTAAAACGATGCTGGTGATACTCACTTAGAATAAAATCCTCTGACTGGGCAGTAATGTTAATACTTCTTTTATGCTTGCTGGAGCCTACCAGAAATATAGACCCCAAAGTCATTAAAAAAGAAACCAAAAAACCAAAGACAACCTGATTCTGAGGGAAGTTCTACACGAGTTCAACACGCATCTGTTTGCTTCCTTCTCCCACCCCCCCCCATTTTGTCATCTGGAATCTGCTTTCTGTGAGTTTTTCCCCTAAGAATAACTGTGCACATGATTTCTGCCTCTTTCTTTCCCTCACTCCCTCAGTTACAGCCTCAGGCCTTCTTGCTGTTCCCGGAACATGGCAGGCATGGTTCTTTCCTCAGAGCCTTGGTATGATCCCTTCTGCCCAGACTGCTGTCCCCAGAGATAGCTGCCTATCTTCCTCACTCTCTGCAGGCACCTGCTCAGAAGTCCTCTTGCCGGAAGGTCTTCTCTAACAGGCCTTCTTATTTAAAATTTTGTTATCTATTCCTCTTTGCAGTTTTTGTTTTTTCCACTGCACTTAAAAACATAATATATATTTTGTTTATTTGCATCGCCTGTTTTCCTCCCTTTACCCAGCTAGAAGGTAGACTCCATGAGGGCAGACTTTTTATTATTTTTCAGAGGCAGGGTCTTGCTCTGTCATCCAGGCTGGAGTATGGTCTGATAACTCCTAGGTCCAAGCGATCTTCCCACCTAAGCCTCCCAAGTAGCTGGAGCTGTAGGCGTGAACCACCATGCCTGACCTAGGGCAGAAATTTTTTTTGAGACCGTTCATCACTCTCTCACCCTGGGTAGAGTGCTGTGGCATCACAGCTCATAGCAGCTTCAAACTCCTGGCCTCAAATGATCCTTTTGTGTCTGTCTCCCTAGTAGCTGGGACTACTGGGGCTTGCCAGAACACCCTGCTAGATTTTCAATTCTTGGTAGAGATGGGGTCTCAATGTTACTCAGGCTGGTCTCAAACTCCTGAGCTCAAGCAATCCACTTGCTTCAGTCTCCGGAGTGTTAGGATTATAGGCTAAGGCAGGCATTTTTATCTGGTTTGGTTTTTTGGTGTGTGCTTAGGGCCTAGAAGAGCGGCTGCCGCAGAAGAGGTATTGAATATACAAGTGAATAATAACTAACCTGAGAACTAATGTTTATAACTTGTTTCTCCTGTTGCTTCCTTCTTTAGATAGTTTCATATCTCCAGAATAGCCACAAAACCTTTCCAGATGTGGAGAAATAGAACCATTTCAAAACTGATTGCAGACTCAAACATGTACACCTTTTGCAGGTTCCAGATTGATTGTGGAGCAGATTTCAGCTCAGCTCATCATTCATCAGCCTTTCCTTTAATGAAAAAAAATATATATATACATATATTTTGAGACAGAGACTCACTATGTCACCCTCTGTAGAGTGCCATAGCGTCATAGCTCACAGTAACCTCAAACTCTGGGGCTTAAGTGATTCTTTTGCCTCAGCCTCCCGAGTAGCTGACACTACAGGTGCCCGCCACAACACCCGGCTATTTTTTTTTTTTT
>CAUYTI010022866.1:0-16195 GCA_963575145.1 Galago senegalensis | reverse complement strand
ATAGCTTTCATATAAAAGGTTTAAATTAGTCTCATAATAGGGGTGTGTACATTGGATACTTTTTCCTCCATTCTCGTGATACTTTGCTCAGAAGAACATTCTCCAGCTCCATCCATGTGAACATGAAGGATGTAAATTCTCTATCCTTCTTAATGGCTGCATAGTATTCCATGGTGTACATATACCACAGTTTGTTGATCCATTCGTGGATCGATGGGCACTTGGGCTTCTTCCATGAAACATTAGACATTTATCACTCACTTCCTCAATTGGAAAGCACTCCTTTAACTGGTGGTTCTGCTTACTAGACAGGCAACCTTAAACAGATTGTTTAACCTCTCTGAATCATTTTCTTCATTTATAAATTTGAGTTATTGCCTACTTCAACGGTTTAATTGATGGTTAATTGAGATGTTGTATGTTAAGTGTTTTTAGCACAAAGTCTAGATCCCAAAATATTAGCTAATCCTATTGCTAGTTAGGTGCCTTGATACAGACCAGATCTAGTCATAGCTACCAGAATCCAGACCAACTATTCTCATTTAAGTGACCAACTTTCAGAATTCTTGGAGTAACCTGCCAGCTGTATCCTAGAATCTAGAGGTATTTCACCTTATTTTAGTGACACAAACATAAGTAGATCAAATAGAATAAAGGAAGTTTTTCACTGAATACAGAAGTGAGGTGCCTTTATGAGCCATTGAAAATGAATTAATTAACACATTAATTATCATTTTCCTCTCTGGCTCATTCACCCATGATAAGGCTTTTGAATTGAAATGTGTTTAGCAAGGAAAAAAAGTTATTTGAGAAAATAGAAATAAAAAAGGGTGGTTTAGAAACAGATTTTTTTTGCTTTGTTTGAAAATACAGTGACAATTCAAACCTTACTAAAAGAATGTCAGCTTGAAATGTCTGAACTTGATGAGATGATACAGAATAAGAGTTGAAAATACTGGGCAGCACCTGTGGCTCAAGGATTAGGGCACTGGCCCCCATATACTGGAGGTGGCAGGTTCAAACCCAGCCCCAGCCAAAAAAACTGGGGGGGGGGAGTTGAAAATACTGATATTTATAAAAGAAATAATAGTTACAGTAAATTTAGCTAATAATGAATAAGAAATGTTTGTTATCTTGTCAGACTCATGAAGTAGAGACTAGAATAGTGGTTACCAGATACTGACAGTGGGGAAAGGTAGACAGGGAGAGAAGAGAGAGGTTAGTGAAAGGCTATAAAATTTCTTCCACACAGGGGGGAATGAGTTCTAGTGATCTATTGCATAGCATGGTGATAATAGTTAATAATGTAGTATATATTTTAAAATTCCTAAAAAATAAATTTTAAATGTTCTCACAGAGCGAAATAAACATAAGGTGACAGATATGTTAAACTGATTTAATCCTCTCACAATACACATACTGTATACATGTATTATATCACATACCCCTATATATAATTATGTCTCGGAAATAATAAAAAATATTATTTCTTTTTAATATGACATGCCATACAATTATTAGAAATGGTTTATCTCTTACAGTAAATATTTCATGTGTGAGGAAAGGCTTTACATGGAATATTGCTTAAATATTTCAAATTTGATTGTTTTCAGGATGGAGCCATAAGTATGATTATTATAGTAAAATTATAGATTCTTAAATTGTATAGATTATAAAGTCTTATAATTCAAAAAAATAGTCTTCATTTTAAATAATAATAGAATAGTCACTGCTTCTTAGGTGGTTACCGTGGGGCTAGGTGTTTACCAAAGAAAACTTAAATCACATTATTATTTTTTTAGTATCACCCATATATATGGTACTATAAAGCTGCACTTTATTTACAGCCATTTCAAATAATAGGAAATAAGTTATGTTCCTAGTATCATGACCCGTAGCATCTTCATTATACAAATATTGTACTTATGTATTATGTAGGATAATTGATTGCAAAATTTCTTTCATTTGAGAATTTTTAAATATATATTTTCTTTTTCCCAGAGTTTAAGAATTTTTAGAATTACATTAATAATTGTTTCCTTTGTTGCAGAACTCTAAGAGTAAATGGGTCCAGTAATTGGAATGACTCCAGATAAGAGAGCTGAAACCCCAGGAGCTGAAAAGGTTGCAGGATTAAGCCAGATTTACAAAATGGGAAGTCTGCCGGAAGCTGTTGATGCTGCCAGGCCAAAGGCCACTCTAGTGGACAGTGAGTCAGCAGATGATGAACTTACAAACTTGAACTGGCTTCATGAAAGTACTAATCTTCTGACAAACTTCAGCCTGGGCAGTGAGGATCTTCCAGTTGTTAGTCCCTTGTATGATATAGAGGGAGATGATGTGCCATCCTTTGGATCATCTTGCTACCAGAACCCAGAAAAAAAATCCGCAACTTCGAAGCCCCCATACTCCTTTAGTCTTCTCATTTACATGGCAATTGAACACTCGCCAAATAAATGTTTGCCTGTCAAAGAAATTTACAGCTGGATTCTGAACCGTTTCCCATATTTTGCTACTGCACCAACGGGCTGGAAGAATTCTGTTCGACATAATCTGTCCCTGAATAAGTGTTTTCAGAAAGTGGAAAGAAGCCATGGAAAGGTCAGTGTTATGAACATTGCTGTATTTGCTGAGATGGGGGAACAAACCAATTTGGAGCCCTTAAAATGGGAAATGAAGAAAAAAAAAAAGTTAAGTTAGTTACTTAATGTCTTTAAGTCAGTTTATTTTAATTATATGCATTCATTTGCTTACACTGATATAAATCTAGCAGAATTATGTTCAGTTTACTCTAAGTATATAGATTAGTCTTTAATGTTCCAATTTTATATTCCTCGTTTCTATATTTTCCTATATTAGTATGTGATATTTATTCAATGTGATAACTTCTGCCTTATAACCTCTGCCTTATAATCAAAGTGTAAACTATCATTTACATTAATGTAATTGATGTGATTGGATTTAAATCTGTTACCTTGCTATTTGTTTTCTTTTTTCTTGAGACAAAGTCTCACTTTGCTGCCCTTGGTAGAGTACCATGGTGTCATAGCTCGTAACAACCAACCTCACAAACTCTTGGGCTTAAGCTGTTTTCTTGCCTCAGCCTCCCAAGGAGCTGAAACTATAGACGCCTGGCTATTTTTAGAGATGAGGTCTCAGTCTGGCTCAGGCTGGTCTCAAACTTGTGAGCTAAGGGCAATCCATCCACCTGGCCAACCAGAGTGCTAGGATTATAGGCGTGAGCCACCTTGCCCAGCCCTTTCAATTTGTTCTATCTGTTCTTTTTCCTGCTTTCCCTGCCTTCTTTTGAGTTGATTAATTTTATCTTTACTATTGGCTTATTATTTATTCATTTGTTGTTTGGTGTTTTTTATTGGTTGCTGTATGGTTTTTAGTATACATCTTTAATTTATCATAGTCTACCTTCAAGTAATATTATAACATTTTATTTGTTAACGGGCTCTTATAGAAAAAATTGTCTAAGATTAGTTTATTTAACATTTGTTGTTCAGGGCTGCTGTAATGGTTTTGTTTGTTTTTACTTTTTTTATTCGGAGTGAGTATAAAATTCTTCTCCCCTCTTCTCCCTTCCTCTGCCCTCCTTTCTTCTCTCCTCTGGAGACAATCTCACTTTGTTGTCCTCGGGGACTATAGACAATGGGGTCTCAATCTTACTTAGGCTGCTCTCAAGCTCCTGACCTCAAGCAACCTACTTGCCTGGGCCTCTCAGAGTAAGTGCTGGGATCACAGGTGTAAGCCACAACACCAGGCCATAATTTTTTCTTTTAAAGATGTTGCTATATTTGTTGTCTTTTTGGCTTCTATGGTATCTGAAGAGAAGTCTATTATCATTCTTTTTTACTGTATATGTAATATTTCTTTTTTTACTGCATGTCCTCTCTAATCACTGCTTTTCAGAAATTTGACCATAATAGACCTACATGTGTTTCTTTATTTTTATCCTATTTTGATTTTGTGGAGGTTTTTAAATATACCGTTTATTGTCTTCATCAAATTTAGGAAATTTTTGTTCATTCTCTCTTCAAATATTTCTTCTGCCTCATTCCTATTTTTAGGACTTCAAGGAAAATTATATTACACCATTTGCTATTGTCTTTTCTCGTGGTTGCAGTACATCTCTAATTTGTGTAATTTTTATTGATCTCTCTTTAGGGTCACTCTCTGTTATGTTCATTCTGATAAAGCTGATGAAAGACTTCTTTGTATTTTTCATTTCTAGTATTTTTATTTGACTTTTTAATAAGTTTCCCTATCTCTGCTAAAATTCCCCATAGATACGTAAACATATTAATTATAACTGTAATGTCTATATATGATGATTTCGTTACGTAGTCCATCTCTGGGTCTGGTTTTATTGACTATTATATCTCTTATTTTTGTGTGTGTTTCATAATTATGGATGGAATGTCAGACTTTTGTGAAAGAATGTGAGAGACTGAGGTAAATCATATTTCTACTCAGAAATAAATATGTTTCTACTCTGTCAGGTTGGTGTCAAGTGGTACTGGTCAGTCTGATTAGTAATTGAGCAGTTTGGTGTTGTGGTTGCTATATCTCCTTAGTACACCTGTCTTCAGATTCCTGCAGAGATGAACTGATAATACTTTGGGCTTAGTGTGAGGCCTGGCATATCAGGTGATTTTTTTTCTCTGTACTCCTGGGACAGCTCCATCTTTTTGCTTGTGCCACATTTGGGAACAGGACAGGAGTAGGATACCTCTCTCTGTGCTCTTTCCTCTCCCAGCAATAGATTGCTGAAACAAGGCTCCTGAAAGGATCAGGGTGGGTTTCTTGGTTCTTCTCCTCCAGTTTTAGTCTTTTATTAATTGAAAAAGTTATATATGTAATATTTACACATATGGTGTACATGTGAATTGGTTACATACATAGAGTGTGGATGATCAAATCAGGGTATTAGGGTGTCTTATCATCTTGAGCAAGGGTCCTCAGACTTTTTAAACAGGGGACCAGTTCACTGTCCCTCAAACCGTTGGAGGGACGGACTGCGGGCCCCAGGACAAGTTGGCTGCTAAGCAGGACAGGCAGCGGTGGCAAAAGCACCCAGCGGGCGGGATAAATGTCCTAGGCATGTGGCCTGTGGGCCGTAGTTTGGGGACGCCTGATCTTGAGTATTTATCACTGTGTGTTGAGCACATTTCAAGTTTTCTGTATATTTTTTAAAAATACAGTACCTTGTCTTGTTATACACCCTCCTCTGCCTGCTATGAAACATTAGAACTTACTCCTTCTGCCTAACTGTGTTTGTACTTATCCTCTCTTTATGCCCACCCTGTCCCACCCATACTCCCTTCCCAGTCTCTGGTATCTATCATTCTTCTCTTTATCTCTGTGTGGGTCAACTTTTTTTTTTTTTAGCTCTGGAAAGAGTTATTTGTCTTTGTGTCTAGCATAGTCTTAAACTGTCTCTGCTCACCTGTGCTTCAGGGAGGCATTCTCTGCCTAGAGCAGTTTCTCCATCTACTCAATAGATCGAGTCTAGAGCTGTACTCTTCATTAACTATCCATATCAGCTAGTGGCGGATAGCTTGATGTAAGATATTTCTATCACTGTAGACAGTTTTGTTGGGCAGTCCTGTACTAGAGTGCAGGTGAACATCCTGTTTATTCCCATCATGGTAGGTAACCTGCTTAGCCTCACTTGGAGGTATTGGACGTGAGTGAGTGACTACTCCCTGTCCCAGTGGCAGCAGATCTCTGTATCATACAAGGATCGGGGCATGAACAGATTTCCTGCCTTACCCCTGGTGGCACATATCGCATTGCCTAGTGTCAGTGAAGTGTGAAGAGAGCTAGGAGATTTTGTACTTTGTTTTCAGCAGCAGCCATCCTTTCCCTGCAGCTGAAGTCAGGAAGGTATTTTGCCTCTCCGTCAGCAGCAAACTACTTTTGCTTTGCTTGTGTTGGAGGAGAGTCCAGGGTGCAGGCAGATTTGTGCCTTTCCTGCAGCAATAGCTGATCTCCATGTTGTGTTCCTTCAGGTCCAAAGCATGGATAAGCTTTGCCTAATATCCTTGCTCTAGCCTCAAACCTTGGCAGGTTCTGCACATCTGTCTTCACCTATGAGATCTCTCGTCGGTCTTGTGACCTGCCTGCAGTCTTACTCTGGAGTACCAGATGGAGGCCCGTGGGAAAGGGCTGGCTAGTGGATGCAGACTCTTGTTTCAGAATGCCAGGGATTCTAAACTGTATGCGATGGCTCATGCTTGGCTTTTAAGAATTTATTAAAATTTGGGTAGTTTTTTCCTTGCCTTTTTTTGTGACTGTTACTTCTTCCATGCTCTACCAAAGGTAAAACAGTTCATATGTTGCATCTCTCCTTCAGGGCCCCTTTCATACTTTAGAATTCAGATCATTTAGTTGCCTTGCAGCCTCAACTCTTAGATGGGCTTACAAAAAAATTATGATTTTTATATATTATTGTGGTTATTAGGGTAAGAGTGATGTTCTCTTGTGGCTTTTTTGTATCCTCAGTGTAACAGAACTTTTTTTTTTTTTTTTTTTTGAGGCAGAGTGTCACTATGTCACCCTTGGTAGAGTGCTGTGGCACCACAGCTCACAGCAACCTCCAACTCTTGTGCTTAAGCCATTCTCTTGCCTCAGCCTCCTAAGTAGCTAGGACTATAGGCATCCACCACAACATCTAATGGGTTTTCTAGGTGAGTACTGTTCAAATTTGGATATATATACTGATTAGCTGGAAATCTTGTTAAAATGCAGATTCTGATTCAGTAAATCTAGGGTGGGGAATGAGGCCCTCATTTAACAGACTCCCAGATGATCCTAATGCTGCTGGTCCATGGACACCTTGAACAGCAAGACTTTAGAACACATCATCATCTTGTAGCTAACTTAAAGGAAATTGTATTAGTTGTCTATTTATCTATCACTATATAACAAATTATCCCTAAATTGCATGTCTTAAAGTAATAACGTTTATTTATTTATTTATTTTGTAAATCACAGCTCATAGCAACCTCTAACTCTTGGACTTCAGTGATTCTCTTGCCTCAACATCCCAAGTAGCTGGAACTACAGGCGCCCACCACAATGCCTGGCTATTTTTAGAGACAGGGTCTCACTGTGGCTCAGGCTGGTCTCAAACTTGTGAGCTCAGGGCAGTCCATCTGCCTCGGCCTCTCAGAGGGCTAGGATTACAGTCATGAGCCACTGTGCCTGGCCTAGCAATAACATCTGCTTTCTCTGTGGGTTAACAATGTAACATGACTTAGCAAAATTCTTTGCTTTGGGCCAGGTGCAGTGGCTCCCACCTGTAATCCTAATATTCTGGCAGGCCAAGGCAGGTGGATCACTTGAAGTCACTAGTTCAAGACCAGCCTGAGCAAGAGTTAGACTCCATCTGTACTAAAAATGAAAAACTGAGGCAAGAGTATCTCTTGAGCTCTGACATCACGGCACTCTACCAAAGGTGACAGAGTGAGATTTTGTCTCAAAAAAAAAGATTCTCTACTAAGGGTCTCTCACAAGGCTGCAATCAAGATGTTGGCTGGGATGGTAGTCAAAAGTTTCAAATAGGAAAGGATATGCTTCTAAGCTCCCTCAAGTGGTTATTTTCAGGATTCGGTTCTTCTAAGTTGTTACATCAAAAGCCTCAATTCTTTGCTATATTTAATGGAATCCTGGTCTCAGTTCTTGGCCACATGGAGCTCTTCATCAGACATCTAACAGTGAGGCATCTGAGTTCATCAGATCAAGCGAGAAGATCCAGAGAGCGAATCCAGAACAAAAGTCCCAGTATTTTGTAATTCAATCTGGGAAGCAACATCCCCCTATCATTTTTTGCCCTATTTGGTTCAGTGGAAGGAAGTGATTTGATCCAGCCCCACCTAAGTGGAAGAGATTACAGAAGGGTGTGAATACCAGGAAGTAGGGGCCGTAAGGGTGGAGGGAGCTGCTTGCCATAGTAGTACAAAATTGTTTTTTTAATGTGAAACAGGGTTAGGGTTCACTTTATTATATATGCTATTTTAAACATTAAGTCCTGGTGAGTAAAATAAATTTTTTTCATCATTTGTCAAAAATGGGAACTACCATGAACAGTGAACGAGCAACTTAAAACTTACAAATTAGGAATTTATTTTATTGGCTTTTTGAGCTCAGTATACCTCCTTTCTTAATGTATCACCTGATAGGCTCACCTGATCATTGGTATAAAGATTGTGTAAAGGTATTTCTCTAAAGAAAGAACTTGTAAGTGATAAATCATTCGACAAAATTATAATAGTGATTTTGTAGTTCTACTGTGATAATAGTATGTGTGAAATTCTATTATTGCTGAAAGTTGTCACTGTTTAAACTTTAGTAGTCACTATTTTGTCTTTGTTGATTCATTGTTTTCTTGGGTAATCTTATCTGTTTCCATAGCTTCCTATACCATCTATTATATATTCTAATGACTCTCAGATCTTTCTCCTAAAGACTAGACCTAAATTAACTAATTATTAGATCTAGGGTGATGCCTGTAACTCTGGTTGGCGGGTTTGAACCTGGCCCAGGTCAGCTAAAATAACAATGACAACTGCAACGATGACAACAACAAAATAGCCATGCATTGTGGTGGGCACCTGTAGTCCCAGCTACTTGGGAGGCTGAGGCAAGAGAATTGCTTAAGCCCAAGAGTTTGAGGTTGCTGTGAGCTGTGGTGTCATGGCACTCTACCAGGGCAACAGCTTGCGACTCTTGTCTCAATAATTATTAGATCTAGAACCATTTCAACTTCATTGTATCTGGAACCAGACTTTATTATCCTTTCTCCTAGGTTCTGTCTAGGATTCTAAGCTAGGAATCTGAGTCACCTAAAAAACTTGGACTTGGCTATGCATAATTATTTGAATGTTAAATCTGACAGTAATTTAGATTAGGTATATATGTACTATCCTGATGAACTTCCTTATTTTGTAACTTGAACATTGAGACTTAGATTTTCTAAGTGCAAAGTCTTTTTTTTTATAGGTGCAAAGACTTTCACAGCCAGGGGTTAGAATCTAGAAAAAAACAATATCCAGGGGTGGGGGGACGGAAGGTGATTGGTGGGATCACGCCTATGGTTCATCTTATAAGGGTACATGTGAATCTCTCTAAATGTAGAATATAAAAGTCCTAACACAATAACTAAGACATGAAGGCTATGTTAACCAGTTGGATGAAAGTATTTCAAATTGTATACAGAAACAGTACACTGTACCCCATGATAGTATTAATGTACACTGCTGTGATTTAATAAAAAAAGAAAAAAACAGTATCCAGTAGCACCTATGAAGTCTTGGGAATTGCTGTTTGATTCTGGCTGTTTCTTTCAGTTTCTACCAGGACGTTGGCCTAGTTCCAGTCTGCCTCCTTTGTCACCAAATTGAAGTATTATATAAATTGAGAAGTCAGCATGGAGGATTGAAATCAGCTGTTCCTAGACCCAGTTAGATACATGAGTTGGTGAAGTTAGCCTTTCCAAGCCTCATTATTGTCCAGTTTTTGAAAAATAAAAACTTCAGTAAATTATATGACATACTAAATAAAACCCAGACTTGTTTGTATAGTTATCCTGGCCCTCTCCTATTTGGCCTTTACCTGCCTTTGCAGCTTGTTTTTTCTTCTTTACCTCCTGATACACCCCCACCAGACTACTTGCTATTCCGGTATACTGTAAATAGTCTTTGCGTATTTTGTTCCTTCTTTCTACTTGATATTTTCCCAGTTCTCTGTGGCAATACCATGTCCTCAAAAGCCCAGCTCAGAAGCCACCTCTCGAGTATTTCTTGCTTTTTGTATACACATTTTGTGTTGTATTGCATTTTGTCTGTTACCTTTGTAAGGTATAGGCAGCCCTTGGGCTATGAAAGAGGTTCTGTAGGTTGTTCTTAAGTTGAATTTGTATGTAAGTTGAAACAGGTCTGTTTACCTATAATCTATAATAACTTCTGTTAAGTGTGACTCATATGTCAGTTGGATGGTTGTAACTTACCGTACTGGGCATATGTAATAGCTTCCGTTTATAAGGCAAATTATATGTAAGTTGGATGTTTATAACTTGGGGATGGCCTGTACATATCACATGTCTCCCACTAGGGAGGGTGTAAACTCTCTGAGGTCACTTACTGAGTTGTCTACTTACTGACCGCCTTCCCTCCAAAGTAGTTATAACAGGAAGCAAGGTTCATTCCACCTCTCCAACCACAGTTTAATGGACCAGAGTAGACAAACACAATCAGTCTCTTCCTCTGAAATTCAAATGTGTGTGTGTGCCTGAGAGAAAGGGAGAGGAGAGATTATTTCACAGCCTTTTTAAAAGCTCACCGTTTTTTAACTTTAATATATTTATTTCATTCTCTTTAATAGCTACATGTAGGTGGACATTTTAATTTCTAATTTTTTGTTATAAACACAGTTACAGTGAAAATCATTGTATTGCTTGTCTGATTTCCTGAGGCCAAATTTCTAATCAAATTGTTACATGTTAAAATTTTTAATATACATTTATGTTGTCAGTTTGCCTTTCAGAAGGGCTATAACAATGTATTCTACCCACTAAAAGCTTTTTCCATATCAGTTTTTCCATTCTTTGACTAACACTGGGCAATATCTTTTTTAATTTTCTTCAATCTGATGAAAAGCTATATATCATTATAATTATATTTCTTTGTTTATTGCAAGTTGGAGATCATTTCTATTGGATTCTAATTCTTTAAGACTTATTATTTGTAGCGTATATTTGTTAGGTAGGTAAATTTGCTACATAATAACATAACATTATGAAGTGTGCTAATACTCCAAAGAGATCCATCCATTTAATCATTTTACTGTACTCTCCTAACTAAACATCTGTTGAAGTATTCTGTACTAAATGCAATTTAGTAATGGATTTTTAGTAATAGCACTACTAGTGCTGTGCTTTTTTAACTCTCTCTCCCTCCCTTTCTTCCTTCCTTTTGAAAGAGTCTCAGTCTGTCACCCTGGGCAGAATGCTGTGGTGTTGTCATAATGTACAAGCAAGAAATACAGAATGCTGTGGCGTTGTCACTTTGGGTTCCCGCAATCCTCTTGCCTCAGCCTCCAGAATAGCTGCTGGGAATACAGGTGCCATCCACGACTCTGGGCTAATTTTTCTATCGTTAGTAGAGACAGACTCCCTCTTGCTGGTCTCAGTTTCTTGAGCTCAGCAATCCACCTGCCTCAGCCTCCCAGAGTGCTAGGATTACAGGTGTGAGCCACCACACCTGGCCTATGGCTATGTTCATAATATAGCAAATGCTCATATAATTTACTCTGTACTGTGTATTGTTTGAAGTATAGTTGACCCTTGAACAACACAGGATTGAACTGTGTGGGGCAACTTATACATGCATTTTTGTTTCAATCAAAGTCAGGTAAAAAATCAGTATTCATGGAATACAAAATTGTGTAGGTTCCACAGGGTCACCTATAGGAATGAGTGTGCATGGATTTTGGTACACTTAGGGATTCTGGGATCAATTTCCCACCTATACTAAGGGAAGACTACATTTTATTTTTATGAACACATTTAATACTACCTGCATGAGCTATAAGTACTGTTACAACCATTCTTTAATAGGTGAGGGCATTTAGATAGAGCTTATGTACCTTGCTTATTAAGCTCACACAGCTAGTAAATAAACAATTGGAATTTAAACCAGAAGTCTGGTTCCAAAGTCTGTGCTCTTGACCATTACACTAATGTAAAATAGAATAAACACAGAAAAAAAGTTTTTTTAAAAAAAAATTCTAATAGAATTGACAGACCTGTATTAAATTGGTTAAGAACAAAACGGAAAGGCATAGATAGACAATATTAGGAATATAAAGGGGATGGAAAGTATTTATATGCTGTAAAAAGGGTGAAATGAACAATTTAATGAAGTGTATCTGAAAATTTTGATGACATTAAGAATACCTAGGAAAATACAACTTTGCAAAACTAAAGGACTAGTAGAAAATTTAAATAATCTTATAATTGAAAAAATTGAATCAATAGTAAAGCAAAGACACAGAACTCCTCCCCAACCCCAAAGGCTTTATAACTAAATTTTGCCCAGCAATGACAGAACAAACAGTTCTAGTCTTAAATTCTCCAGATTATTTAATGTGTTGATTTTGACACCAAAATTTGACTGATGACTGTGTGAAAAATAGAAGATCAAAAGCATTCTTACTCATGAACATAGTTGCAAAAATCCAAATAAATTATTAGGAAGCAGCAGCCAGCACTATATATTCAGAGTAAGATATATATTGTTCCCAGGCTATATTATTCCAGAAATGTGAGGCTGATTTAATAATAGGATGTGAATTAATATAATCTGTCATTACATATGAAAGTAAAAAAATTCATATCGTCATCTCTATGGATGCAGAAAAGGCAGTGTTCAGATTCAGCATCCATTCACAGTAGATTAGTAGCCTAGGGATAGAAAGAAATTTTCTTAGTCTGATAAAGGATCTCTACAAAGAACCTTTCAGCATGCATTGCACATAAAGCGAGTGTTATACCCACTATTATAGCTAACTCTTCCCTCCCTCTCTCCCTTTCTTCTTTTTGTTTTTTCTTTCCTTTCTTTCCTTTTGTTCACCTTTCCTTTCTTTTTTTGTCCCCAAGAGTGAAATAAAGTTTATTGAGAAAGAGAAAGATAGCTTTACAGAGTAAGAGGAAGGTATAGGCTTACAGTGCAACGTACCTTCCCAAATGGGGCCACTTTCTTTCTCCTTTGCTTTCCTTTCCTTCCTTCCTGCCCTTCATTTCCTTCTCTTCCCCTCCCTTCTCTTCCTTTCCCCTCCTCCTTTCTTCCCCTTTCTCTTCCATCCCCTCATCATGTCATTAAATGTGGAGCTGAGCAGAGATGTTTATAATCAGCAGTATACCACTGTATATAAGAAACTCGTGTCCAATATGAAAATTAAAACCTAATAGAAAAATAGGCAAGAATATGAACAGGCAGGTCACAGAGGAGGAAGCACAAGAAGCCAATAAAGATGCAAAGATGTTCATCTTACTAGTAATGGTACACTAAAAAGAAAACCTGGTTTTTAATCCATTAGAATACAAAAATAGGCATCAAATTAGACAAGGCATGAGAAAATATTGATAGTATTACATCAAATCATTAGTGGGAATGTAAATTAGTGTAACTATTCTTGAGGGCACACTGGAAATAGTTGTGAGAATTAGAAATGTATATGTCCTTTGACCTAGCAAGATTCTTATTTCTCATACTTGCACACAAAAAGATGTGATTAAGAATATTCACTCTGCGGCTCAGCAGCCATAGCTCAGTGAGTGGGGCACCGACCACTTACACCAAAGCTGGCATATTCAAGCCCGGCCCAGGCCTGCTAAACAACAATGACAACTTTTGCAACCAAAAAATAGCTGGGTGTGACAGGCACCTGTAGTCTCAGCTACTTGGGAGGCTAAGGCAAGAGAATCACTTCAGCCCCAGCATTTGAGATTGCTGTGAGCTGAGACACAGTAATACAATACAGAAAGGGACACAGTAAGACCCTTGTCGCAAAAAAAAAAAAAAAAAAAAAAGAATATTCACTGTAGTATTTTTTGTAATAAAAGTTTCAGAATAATATGTCCTGTGGTACAGTTTGGTAGTACTCAAAAGAGACTCGGTCTTGTTCATAATGTTTAAATGCGTGCATATTTATATAGTTAACCTGAACAAGAGCTAACGGGTACAAAAGGATACAGTCTAGAACAGTGGTTCTCAACCTTCCCAATGCCATGGCCCTTTAATATAGTTCCTGTGGGTTGTGACCCACAGGTTGAGAACCACTGGTCTAGAATTTGATAAAAAGAGAGAAACCATCTTATTAAAAAAAAATACAAGGGTATTTGTAGAAATTGGGACAAATATTGGCAAGCTATCATCACAAGTGAGGTTGGGAGGGATGGAATTAGTAGGTGATGGTCTGTATAAAAAGCAATGGATCATTTTGCTTCAGTGTTTGAGATTTAGAAAGAAGTACATTGAATACATGTGGTTTTTTTTTTTTATTTTTGATACCCTTCTTGAATCAATGATAAAATGACAGTATTTTTCTTCCACTTTAGGAAGGAAAGTAAGTTATTTTTACATTAAATGTTGGAATTGAATTTGGCATCTTTGATAACGTTTTTCTCATGAATAGCTGTAATCCAGAGATGATAACCCCAAAAAGAAAATGCAATGGCAAAGTCCAGATCAAACTGTAAAGTGGTAATGATACCCCACCAATTGATACAGCTGCTTGTTAGATTCTTCTCCCTATCATCCATACCATTTTTACTTCTCTCAAAAGACAGGTTTAAAACTCTGTTTATTTGTCTTAGGATTTTAAAATTACAAAAGTTAGATGTGGTGGAGTTTTGGTTCAGTGTGGTTTGGTTCGGGCTTTATGTTTTCAGTGTTAACATAGAAGTCTTAACATCAGTTTTCTAAATTTTTATAAAGCTCAGCTAAAACATTATAAATGAGATTTTAGCTGAGAAACAGGGAATTAAAACATTGCCTAGTTTATGACAATTGTCATCAGTTAATGCTTTTAAATTGAAAAGGTAGGTAAACCAGGTAGGCGACTCTTATAGAGCAAAGACATAAAGCATTTCAGGAATAATGAACATTGTTTCTTCCAGTCTAGCCTTTACAACTTACATTAAGATAACTCTCTTTATAGTTCATCTCTTTTTTGAGACAGAGCCTCAAGCTATCCCCCTGGGTAGAGTGCTGTGGCATCACAGCTCACAGCAACCTCCAACTCCTGAGCTCAAGCGAGTCTCCTGCCTCAGCCTCCCAAGTAGCTGGGACCACAGGTGCCTGCCACAACACCCAGCTGTTTTGTTTGCAGCCATCATTGTTGTTTTGGCGGGCCCAGGCTGGATTCCAACCTGCCACCTTAGGTGTATGTGGCTGGCGCCTTAGCCACTTGAGCCATAGGCCCCGAGCCTACAGTTCATCTCTTAATATATTCCTTATTTCTTTAGAATCTTCAGTAGTTTTTTACCAAATAAGTCTAGAAGCCTTAGAGTTCCAAAATGCAAAATGGTAAATGAGAGAACACACATTTCCTGTTTCCATTACACAGAAGATTTATTTTGTTACAAGCAAATTATTTTAACATAATACTTAAATACTAAAACTATTATTTGTGTTTGGTCATCTAAGTACAATAGTGTACAATAGAGTTTTTAATTTCTTAAGTGAGAATTAAAAATAAGTTCCTTTTTGCTATAAACTCTAAAGCATAGATTAGCAAATAACATAATTTTATCTCTTGTTCATGATAGTTCCCGAATAGACTCAGTGGAAGGAAATGCTGCCATGGTAACCTAAACCAGACTGTTATTTGAGACCATACTCAAGATACTTAACTGCCCTGAAACGGCAAGTTTTCCATACTAGTTCTTTTAATTTTATATTTCAAGGAAATAGAAGTTCTGCTGTGAACAAAAGAATTTGCAATCGTCTCACAGTAGAATTTGAAAAGTAGACTTGAACTAAATACTTTATAGGAGCATAATCTCAGGAATACCAAAGTAGACCGTGGCAAGAATTGTTAAAATAATTATCTCATTTTATGAAAAATAATTCATGTATATCTTTTCCTTACAAAACTGAATTAGCTTGGGAGCAAAGTATATTGTGCATATCAACATTTTAAAGTTTTATTTCCCTGTCTTCAAAAGATGTTTATCATTTGGGCCAGGTGACTAAACATATATCTCCGTATCCAAAAAAACATTTGTAAGACTTAATCTTTTTTGAAAAAAATCAAAATGTCAAATACTTGTTTAGTGTAGATTATGAGATATCTTGCTGTTGAACTCCAGCAGAATGTTTCACTTGATAACCGGGTGCATTTTTCTCTACATGGCAGTGTAATATGACACCCATGTTTTTTTCCCCTATATATTTAACTTGTTAGGAATTAATCTGCTTTATACTCAATTGCTATACTTGAGGTTTTTTTTAATCTTCTAAATTTATTTTATTGGTTGTTCTTTTTTTTTTCTTTTTTTTTTTTTAATTGAATGTTAACTATGTACATTGATACTCTTCTGGGGTACAGTGTGGGGTTTTCACATGCATTCTGAAATACTTCCATCAAACTGGTCAACACAGCCTTCATGTCATTTTCTCAG
>CAUYTI010022863.1:0-10179 GCA_963575145.1 Galago senegalensis | reverse complement strand
GGCTAAGGCGCCAGCCACGTACACCTAAGGTGGCGGGTTCGAATCCCCAGCCCGGACCCGCCAAACAACAATGACAGCTGCAACCAAAAAAATAGCCGGGCGTTGTGGCGGGCGCCTGTGGTCCCAGATACTTGGGAGGCGGAGGCAGGAGACTCGCTTGAGCCCAGGAGTTGGAGGTTGCTGTGAGCTGTAATGCCACTGGCACTCTACCCAGGGGGACAGCTTGAGGCTCTGTCTCAAAAAAAAAAAAAAAAAAGAAAGAAAAGAAAAGAGATACAAGAACATAGGAATAAATAAGCAGAAAAGAAAAGATCTAAGCTCATTTCCTCATTCCCCACTAAACCAGTCTCCCATTCTCGGGAATAGGTCAGTCTAATAGAATGGTTTCACTTTGTCAATCTGATGAATAATAATTTGTCTTCTAGGAGATATAGCTCAGTCTCTACTTGCTCTGATTTACATAAAAACAACATTTCTTACTAATTTATATAAAAACAACATTTCTCTCCCATAACAACACTAGCTTCTCCTTGTTGAGCTATTAAAGCACCCAAGATGCTGCAATTTTGAATTTTGACAGATACTAGATTATTAACCTCTGTTTAAAGGTTTCCCAGTGTCAGCATGGTGATGTCAAACTCTTGTTCTATTACCATGGAGAGGTCCATTGTACATACTTTCTGCTGCTCAGACTCATGAACCTTTTCCCAGTTTTTTGTTAAATTTTAGGAGCCACAGCCTTGATATCTTAACTTGATGATCTCTGGGAATAAAATATTTTTGCCCCACTCTTGCAAATGGTCTTCAGTAGAATGATTATATAGAAGCTGAAAGAAATTCAAACAATGACAATTTTAGCCACTGGCTTTTTATCAGAATCCAGTAAATACACATTACACATTTGATCTGCAAAATCAGGTCAAGAACATTAAGAACATGCCATAACACAGTAGAGAGGAGCTAATTATCTTAAAGATAAATAAATGTTGCATGTATACACTGCATTTTGGGGAATTCTCAAGACCAGGTAAGAATTTTCAGCACAACAGGTAAACAGAAGTCATAGAGTTAAAGTAGAGGCAGGATGTTGGCTCATGTTTTTCATCCTAGAACTCTGGGAAACTTACTTCTTTGAGCCACAGGCGCCACCCTATAATGCAAATTTTAAAGTGTCTCTCAACCTTAAGTTTAATTATTGTCCATTTCCAACTTTTTAACAAGGAAAGGGAGGTTGCATAGCACAGCATTTAAGACCTACTCATGATAAAAAGCCTATTTTCCTTTGTTACTGGGAATTTAGAAGAATTCCTTTGTTACTGGGAATTTAGAAGAAGCTTGTAGAAATACGAAAGGTTAAATGTGCAAAAACTACACAGCCGCTTTCTCCAAGACAGGGCTCATCTGTTGCGTTGGGGTTTCACGAGAGACAGACAGCGTCACTACAGGTGCAGTCTCGCATCTGGAATTATTATAGTGAAGGAGAGAGACTACCTCTCTGGTGGAAGTAGCGAAGCCTTATTGTTCAAGACCACCTTTTATAGTTGGCTGGTCACATACACATTATTAATTAACAAGCAAAGCATTCATATTATTTTCTAAAGTTAGTTCAACCTTCAAAAAGACACAAAGTTTGAAACCTTGAGACAGCTGCAAAAGGGAATTTGTCTAAAGACTTGAGACTACCAAGAGGGTAGTAAAACCTTGAAGTCGCACTATACACTCACTGTATTACAGAAAGCAGATTTATGGCTTCTGTCTCTGGCAATCTGGAGGCCTACTTAGTTTTCCGATAAGAGTTCACTTATCAACCCCTAGGCTGTGTCTCTGCAGAAAGGTTTTTAACCCCTTCTTTGCAGGCTTAACAGTCACATGGCCAGAGCCACTGGAAATGCGTTTTTATGTCCTAATCCCCAGGCCCTGTTCCATGTTAACCAGGGATACTGGGTCATTGACAGAGTTGCCTTCCACAGAAGTCTGTCCACCTGCTTCTGGAGCTTAAAGGGAGCACATAGTTTGTGAAGGAGCACACAGTTGTGGGGTTTTACCTCACAGCAAGCAATTAGAGTTTACACTCAGGTGTCAATTCTAGTCTCTGCCTGCCCATTGCCTTTGTCTCAGCTATATTCCCCCAAGGGCTGGGTGTTACTATGGTCAGATAAGCAGTCTCTGTAAGTCTGTGACATGCGCGTATTATTGTCCCCGCTCCACGTAGGTCAGTACTCACAGAATTTCACAAATCGTCTTTGCCAGTGGCTGTCACAGGAGAAAAATTCCCCAAACCTCTGGTTGCCCAGAGAGACAATGTGTGTCTGTCCAGAATGGCCTCAGGGATGCAAACCCCCTCCCCCCATTCTGCAGCTGCCTCTCCCAGGGTACCGTGGCTCCTGTGTAGCTGCCTCTTAGCTGAATGACTTCTCCTTGCTCCCGTGCCACAGAGTCAGCACAGAACAGCACCATCCCTTTCCCCCTCCACTCCTCTCAAGGAAAGGCCCAAGAATCTAGACTCCATAGGTGACAAGTCTTCAGACCTCAGGGTGTGAGTGGGGGGAATCCTTGGAGTTCAGAGTTGCAGGTATGGAATATATACAGTTTTATCCAGTTTTACAGTTTTATTCCTGGCAGGAGGGTGCCATGGCATGCCAGCAGGGGTAGGAGGTCTAGATTTTTTTTTTTCCTGAGACAGAGCCTCAAGCTGTCCCCCTGGGTAGAGTGCCATGGCATTACAGCTCACAGCAACCTCCAACTCTTGGGCTCAAGCGAATCTCCTGCCTCCGCCTCCCAAGTAGCTGGGACCACAGGCGCCCACCACAACGCCTGGCTATTTTTTGGTTGCAGCCGTCATTGTTGTTTGGCGGGTTTGGGCTGGGGACTCGAACCCGCTACCTTAGGTGTACGTGGCTGGTGCCTTAGCCAGTTGAGCTATAGGTGCCGAGTCGGAGGTCTAGCTTTTAAGGGGTCTCTCTCATGGGATAGAGTGGGAGGATATTTGAACTCTGCTCGCTTGTGTGTATGGAGTAAACCGTGAGCCCTTCTTGTGGGGGAGGGAACTCCTGTTGCTTGGTGGTGGATTTTGTACCTTTTGATTGTATTTTTGGGGTGAGGGCTCGGTTCAGCAAAGTTGAAGTGCATTCTTCAATCTTCTCTCTTGGCTCTGCTCCAAACCATCAGCTCCCTTGCTAAACTTCTGTCCTTTAACTGGGGCACAATTCCAATCAAGCAATCTGCCTCCTTGCTGCATAGCCTATGTTGCCTGTCTGTGCCAACACTCCACAGAAGGAAGGATCCTGAATCGCCACTCTCACCTAAAATTGTGAGGAGAGTTGATTCAGAGATGCATCCCCTCCACCATCTTGCTCTGCCTTCATCCAGTTCTTTTATTTTCTTCCCCAATTTTATCCCTTAAAGTTTTTTGTTTGCTTTGGTTTGATTTCTAGTAACTGTTTTCCTCCTCTATTTGGTGGAGGTGGGGTCTCGTGTCTGTTCAGGCTGGTAAGGAGCTCCTGACCTCTAGGAATCCACCTAACTGAACCCCCAGAAACTAGGATTTGTCAGTGTTTGTCAAAGTACCTTACTGAACACCACTACTACTTCTGTATCTCTTTTTGTTCCTCTCTTCTTTTTGCCAATCTTGTCTTTTACTCCCACCTTTATTTTCTCTCTCTTTAATTATCTTTTGTCACTTCTTGCTCTTCACTGCTCTCCTTGTTTTAGTCCTATACCAAAAGGCACTTCCACACCTTCAGTCAGAGACAAGGTAACTTAAGAGGATGAGGATGTTAAAGAAACAAGCAGGTCAAGGAAACAGACAAAAAGAAAACGCTCATGAAGAAGAAAGAGGAGAAAAATCCTAGTAATATGAAAAAACCAGAACAGAACAACCACCTCCAGGGGGTCATGAGGTAGCTACTACAGAGGGTTCTACATATAAATAAATGTTAGCAACGGCAGAAGGGAAATTAAAAATATAGGTGGTAAAAAAATGAAGAAAATTGTTGAGAAAGTGGAAAATAACCAAAAGGAAAACCAGATAAGAAACAAATAATGGAGGAAAGATATGAAGAATATAGAAAGGATAGGGTGAAGCTTAAGGAATTGAAGCTGTCAATCAGGGAATCTAAAGATGCAGTAGAAGGCCTCAATCACAGATTATACCATATAGATGGGAAAATATCAGAGTAGAGGATAAAGCTCTTGAGCTAATGGACAATTAAAGAGACAGAAAAAAGAGAGAGAATGCAGAATGTTCACTGAGGGAATTGTGGGACATCATGAAGCATTCAAACATAATAATTGTAGGTATCCCAGAAAGGGAAGAAGAACTCTGTAGAGGAATGGAAGCCCTACAAAAGGATATCATAAATGAAATTTCCCCAAGTATTACCAAAGATTCTGACACACTCATTTCAGAGGGATATTGAAATCCAGGTTGTCTTAATGCAGACACAGCCTGTCCAAGACACAGTTCTATAAACCTGTTGAAAGTTAAGATGAAAGAGAAAATTCTGCAAGTTGCCAAGAGTAAGAGCCAATTGATCTATAGGAGCAAATCCATCAGGGTAACTGTGGACTTCTCAAATGAAATTTTTCAAGCCAGAAGACAATGGTCATCTACTGTTAACATACTTAAAGAAAACAATTTTCAACCAAAAATTCAATATCTTGCTAAGCTAGGCTTTAAAATTGATATAGAAATCCAATCATTTACTGATATTCAAATATTGAGGAGGTTTGCCACAGCATGACCAGCTCTACCAAAAATACATAGACCTATTATTCACACTGACCATCACAATGGACCACCAATAAACTAAAACACAGAAACTGAAGGCCAAAACCTGGCATCCACAATGATGCAAAAGATAAAACTAAGCAATGGGCTTTCACAAGATAAGATGAATAGAACTCCACCACACTTGTCAATTATCTCAATAACTGTTAATGGTTTGAAGTCCCCACTGAAGTGGCATAGGATGACTGATTAAATTAAAAAATAAAAACACAAGCCATTCATTTGATGTTTGCAGGTAACACACTTAGCCTCAAAGAATAAAGTAAAACTCAGCATGAAGGGATGTAAAACAATATTTCAGGCAAATGTAAATCTGAAGAAAGTAGGGATTATAATGTTATTTTAAGATATAAGTGGATTTAAAGCAACTAAAGTTAAAAAAGACAAAGATGGGAAGGAAGTAGATGGCCAATGAGAAGCAACTTTAGCCAGAGGCTCCTGATCAGAAGGAGAGATTCTGAACATACTTGGTCTCTGACACTGAAGGAGGAGACTTGAGATAGGAAAGCAGATAGACAAGAACACATCATCTTTGCTATAGCAACCTGTGGCTCCAAGAAAGAGGATCCTAGGAAACAAATTCCAGGTACAAAGCCCAGCGCCAAGAGGATGAGAAACACCCTCCCCCCCTAAGTGGGAGGCTTGCTGCAGGCTCTCTGCAAGTGAGAAGAAGACAAAAAACCACTCATTTTACCCATGGGTGAGAGCCAGAAAACACTGGACATACTCCTCCAGAGAGGTCCCACCTGGGAGAATAGGGATCATCCAGTCCAGCGTAAAACTGAACAAATTATCTCCCTGCAATACTGAACTTTCAGCAAACCCTCACCCCCTTGCCCAGTGGTCTGGAGGTTTGACCCCTGCAGGACCCAGAGTGTTTGGACATTCCCTAGGAGGTCTGGCATTGTATGGATAAAAGTGTGGAAACTGACTTGAGTTGGGGGCAGGTGTGTGTGGGAAGAGAGGGACTTTGGGAGAAAGAAACTCCAGTGATATTGCCCTGTGGATGGAAGTACAGACCCCCTCCCATTTGGACTTTCAAGGGCGAAGCCTCTGACACCAGGTTAGGGCTGCTACCGGCAGGTGAGCTCACCCTAACTGGAAATTTTTTTTTTTTGGATCCACTGATAACCTGTTGGGACTTTAATGGGTAGGAGGCTGACTCCCTTTCGGACTTCCGAGGGTGGAGGCACAGACTCCCAGTTTGGATGTTAAAGGGTGGAGCCACTGGCTCCCAGTTTGGAATTTCAGGGTGGAGCTGGGGCACCTGGTTTGTACTACCAAGGATGCAGACACTGGCAACAGGTTTGGACTTTCAAGAATGGAGCTGTGGTTGCCTGGCTTAGACTTTCAATGGCTGGGTGCTGACACCTGGTTTGGACTTTAAAGGGCGGAGATGCTGACGCCCAGTTTAGACTTTCAAGGGTGTAGCCCTGTTTTTATTTTCAAAGGCTAGAAAATAATGCTATGTTTGGACTTTCAAGAGTAAGTACACTGAGGCCCAGTTTGGCCTTAAAAGGGTGAAGGTGTTTATGACTTTGCCCTGACTGTGGCTAGTGAGTTTTCCTGAATTGGTGGTCCACTAGATAGGACAAGGCTCTATGCCCTTGTGTATACTGGTTGTAACTATCTGTGGATTTCCACTATCAGGATATTGGAGACCCTTTGAGCTCTCTTTATTGAGCAGTGATTGTACTGGCTGGGTCAATCTGTTTAGAACTCTAGATCTGGGCCATCCACCCAGGGTCCCTCTGAGGTGGAGTGTTGCTTGTTTAAAGTGGTAAAGGACTGAATTTCCTTGCCAGCTGTTACTTGTTGGGCACAGGGCACAATAGATGCTTGTATCTCTCCCCAGATGAGATTCCATCTTAACATCTCTACTTTTTAAGATTGGGTAGAGGTGGCTGATTTAAGGTCACAGACATTTTGTGCTCTTTCACTTTGCAGGTCTTTAGAGTCTTAGGGATCAGAGCTCTAAAAGGGATCTTTGTAAGGCTGTAGGGGAAAGCCCACAGTCACAAGCCCCAGCTCATTGGTTTAGGGCACATTAACTCTACTTCCTGGGGCCCCCAATACAAATGTACCCTACCACTTTAAATAGCCAAACTGTACAAAATAATCATGGTGCAGAACAAGAGGAAGAACTTTGAAAATATGAGCAATTGGAGTACATCAAGTTCCCCAAAGAATGAGAAAGGAGACAAAAGAGAAGATGCCATTCATAGACAAATGGCTGAAATGTCAGAAATAGAATTCAGAATATGGATGGCCAAATAAGATCAATGGAATGGCAGAAAAGTTAAAAATTTAAATTGAAGGAATAGTTCAAAAGGCGTCCAAAGAAATCAATGAATTCAAAGACAAAATATCCCAGGGTTTTAAAATAATGAGAAAAGAAATAGCAGAGCTGAAGGAAATGAGAAAGTTATTCAAGGAGCTTCTTAAAATAGTAGAATCTCTCAGTAAACTAGTGAAGCAGGCAGAAGAAAGGATCTCTGAATTTGAAGAAAAAGCATTTAAATGTTCCCAAACACTCAAAAAGGCAGAGAAGTGGAGAGCAAAACTGATCATTCTCTGAGAGAGTTGTGGGACCACTCCAAAAGAGAAACATTCATTTGATAGGAATTTCTGAAGGAGAAGAGTAAAGGCACAGATGTCTTACTATAACACATAATGGAGGAGAATGTCCCAAGGATGGAAAGAGACACAGAAATTCATATAGCAGACAGTTTCAGAACTCCAGTGACTCAATCTAAATAAAATATCTCCTAGACACATTGCAATTAACTTTGCCAAAGTTAAGATGAAGGAGAAAATTCTGCAAGCAGCCAGACATAAGAAAAGCATTACATATAAAGGGAAAAATATTAGAATGACCTCTGATCTCTCAGCAGAAACTTTTCAAGTCAGAAGAGGAGACCTTCAGTCTCCTACAACAAAACAATTTTCAGCCCAGGATTCTAAATCCAGCTAAACTGAGTATCATTTGTGATGGAGAAATTAATCATTGATTTCAATCAATCAGAAATTCACTGACATACACATGTTGAGGAAATTTGCCATAAGTAAACCAGCTTTCCAGGATATTCTCAGACCAATTTTTCATAATGACCAATATAATAGTCTACCACCAAAGTAACTCACCCAGAAATTATAGAACAAAACTGAACACCCATAATTGTGAAAGAATTAAAAATGGTCACTGAACCTTTTAAAAACATGACACATAAAACATTACCATGACTATCAATCCATGAGAAAAGCTTAAATTGTGCTCCAAAGAGGCACAAGTTGGCTGACTGGGTACACAAACTCTGACCAGATATCTGCTGCATACAAGAATCCTTCCTTCCTTCCTTCCTTCCTTCCTTCCTTCCTTCCTTCCTTCCTTCCTTCCTTCCTTCCTTTCTTTCTTTCTCTCTCTCTTTCTTTCTTTCTTTCTCTCTCTCTCTCTTTCCTTCTTTCTTTCTTTCTTTCTTTCTTTCTTTCTTTCTTTCTTTCTTTCTTTCTTTCTTTTTTTTTGTAGAGACAGAATCTCACTTTATCACTCTTGATAGAGTGCCATGGCATTACATAGCTCACAGCAACCTCCAACTCCTGGGCTTAGGCGATTCTCTTGCCTCAGCCTCCTGAGTAGGGACTACAAGGTGCCTGCCATAATGCCCAGCTATTTTTTTGTTGCAGTTTGGCCAGGACCTGTTTGAACCTGCCACTCTTGGCATATGGAGCCTGTGTCCTACCAACTGAGTCACAGGTGCCACCCAGAAGAATCTTATCTTAAAAGATAAAATTAGACTCAGGATAAAGGGATGGACATGTACAATACAGGCAAATGGAAATCAGAAAAAACAAAACAAACAAACAGGAGTTGCGATTTTATTTGCAGGTACAATTGGCTTTAAACCAACAAAAATAAAGGAAGATAAGAATGGTCACTACATATTTGTTAAAGGAAACACCCAGCATGAAGGGACTTTGATGATTAACATTTATCCACCCTACTGAAATGCTCCTCAATTTATAAAGCAAATACTAATGGATATGAATAATTTGATTTTTTTCCTGCACTATAATAGTTGAAGATTTTAACACCCCATTGGCAGTTTTGGATAGATTATCCAAGAAATAACTAAATAAAGAAATATTAGACTTAAACCTGACCCTAAGACAAATGGACCTCTACAGGACATTTCATCCTAATAAAACTGAATATGCATTCTTTTCATCAGGTCATGGATCATCCTCCAAAATTGATCATATCTTTGGACAGAAGTCTAACTTCAGCAAATTTAAAAGAATAGAAATTATTCCTTGTATCTTCTTGGATCACTATGGAATAAAAGTTGAACTCAACAGCAACAGTAATCTTCATACTCTACTAAGTGTAGAGTATAAATGTCTTAACATAATAATTAAGAAAGTACAAGGAAGGCTATGTTAACCAATTTGATGTAAATATTTAAAATTGTATATAAAAGTAGCACATTGTACCACATAAATGCATTAATATACATAGCTATAATTTAGTTAAAAAAGGAAAAAAGAATGTTCACACTCAAATGAAATCATGGAAACTAAATAATCTTAAGCTGAAGGATAGCTGGTCAAAGATGAGATTAAGAATTAAATGACCAGGAGGCGGAGCAAGATGGCGGAGGAGATGCATCTCTGAGTCAGCTCTCCCGGTGGTTTCAGGTGAGAGTGGGCTTGTTGGATCTTTTCTGCGTGGAGTCCTTGCACGAATAGGCAGTGCAGGGTGAGCAGCAAGGAGGTGAATTGCTGGATTGGAAGTGTACCCCAGAACCGTGATGTCAGCCAGAGAATCTCGGGGCAGCAGCTGAAAGGACGCCATCTGTGACCTGCGGCGCCAGGCTAGGGGCCTGCGCCCTGTGGCGCTGGACCTCCGGTCCTCCAGCTTGCTTCCAGAGAGACAGAAACCAATCCCTCCCCCGCGAAGGGCCTGTGCCCAACTCGCGGGGAGTTTGCATGTCTCGCGGAGAGTGCGGTGAGGCGTGGACTCCCGGGCGGTATTTGGCGGCCAGAAACGGGAGACATTTGGACCCAGTTCGGGGTGTTAGGGACCCAGGCATTCGGACAGAAACTCAAGGGGAAGGGACCCTGCTTGGGAACCAATCCATCCCCTAATCTTGGAAGTCTGTGTGTGGAGCTACACTGACTGGGACGGGCAGGGCGGATCCGTTCCCGTCTTGCAAAGTCCCAAGAGCCTTTTGACCAATCCGCTGTGGCAGCGGCAGTCACGGCACCTCTCTCCTCAGAAATAAACTAAATTCCGAGGGCAGAAGGAGCCCTCTGGCTCTTTCCCCTCGGACCACACAAATTTGGTTGAGAGGAAGCCAGGAGTCGAGTGTGGGGAATCGGCTTCCTTCCTA
>CAUYTI010022859.1:0-39480 GCA_963575145.1 Galago senegalensis | reverse complement strand
CTTAGTGATGCACACCTATGGTCCCAGCTACTTGGGAAGTTGAGACAGGACAACTTGACCCAGGAATTTGAGGTTGCAGTGAGTTAAGATGAGGCCACTACATTCTATCCAGGGCAAGTGAGACTGTCTCCAAAAATGTGTTGATTCCTACCCGTGGTTGCCATAACAGTTTTATTTTTTTTTTTTTTTTTTTTTTTTTTGACTGGGGCCGGGTTTGAACTCGCCACCTCCAGTATATGGGGCCGGTGCCCTACTGTTTGAGCCACAGGTACTGCCCCAGTACATTTTCTTTATATTCCATAGCTGTAGTGAGAGAGCCAGTGAGAGAGAGGAGGAGGAAGAGGAGGGAAAGGAAGGAAGGAAGGAAGGAAGGAAGGAAGGAAGGAAAGAAGGAAGGACTCAAATCCTTGCTACATTTTTTTTTTTTTTTGCAGTTTTTGGCCGGGGCTGAGTTTGAACCCGCCACCTTCAGCACGTGGGGCCGGCGCCGCCCAAATCCTTGCTACTTTTTTTTTTTTTGGCAGTTTTTAGCTGGGGCTGAGTTTGAACCCGCCACCTTCAGCACGTGGGTGGGGCCGGCGCCACCCAAATCCTTGCTACATTTTTGATTGTAACTCTTTGATTGTAGCTAGTAACTCTACATTTAGAGCCTGTATATCTTTGGGCCGTATTGCATAGGGACATCACACAATACAATACTATCACAAATATCTCTATTTAGTAGGTTTCAAGAATTAAAATATGAATTTCAGGATTCCCCAAAGCATATTTCTTGGAAAACTGCATTTCATACAATAGTTAGAGAATGGTTTGTTGAGTTGTCTTTTGTGGCTTTAATTCTTCAATCCCACTTTAGAGTGACTCCAAACCACTCAGGAGTGCCTTCCCCTCCTTCCTATACAGCCACTGGTACCTTGCCTTCTCGATGTTCCTTCCATTTTCACTTCTCTCCAATTTATTAATTCATGGGGCCTACAATAAGAAATCAAACAGCCAAGGAGAAAGGAATAAATTTAAGTGGCCTAGTCAAGCACTTTCTTCCGAATAGGAAAACCAAACCAAAATCAGAAAGTTCTTTGGTAAATACACAATAACAGCAAAGAAAAACAAAAGCCTTGAAGGATGTTACCATACATTCTTGTGGCTTTAACATTCTACCACACCTTATGATATACATTGCCTCATGTGCAACCAGTTCTTTCCTGAGTTCCAATTCTGTGGTCTGAACTGCTTCTGCGATTCCACTGCCTAGATAACCATTGTCATTTCAACTGCAATGTGTCCAACCTTGAGCTCATCCTGCCCCGAAATTTATGTCTTTCTCAAAATCAGTAGCCATTTGTTTTCCTACTTTATTTATTTATTTGGAGACAGAATCTCACTCTGTTGCCCTGAATAAAATGCTACTGCATCAGCCTAGCTCATAGCAACCTCAAACTCTTGGGCTCAAGTGATCCTCTTGCCTCAGCTTCACAAGTAGCGGGGTCTACAGGTGCCCACCACAACGCCTGGCTAGGTTTTCTCTTTTTTAGTAGAGACAGGGTCTCACTCTTGCTCAGGCTGGTCTCAGACTCCTGAGCTCAAGCAATGCACCAGCCTCAACCTCCCGAAGTACTAGGATTACAGGTGTGAGCCACCATTCCCAGCTCAGAAGCCATTTTTTATTCCTCTCACATTTACATCATCTCAGCTTTCTCTTTATGCAGTAATACGCTACTATAGTCTAACATAAGACTCTCTCCTTCAAAAGAATAAGCATGTTGGAAGGTCTTTAGTTACAGTTTATGCTTTTAAAAATGAAAGGAAAATCCAATATCCACTGGAAATTTCATTAACATAACCCTGTGGTTTCACCCATTTCTCTCCAACATTAGTAAGCATTAGCAGACCAGATCCACTACGAATTATTTCCAGAGGGAAGAAAAGATCAAATCTGCCATCCTCTAGGCAAGCTATACAGATGTCTTCTGCCTGGGTTAGTGGAGACACACTTGGTTCCACAGAACTTCTCTCCAGAGCTACTCCCATCTTTTTTCAGCCCACCATGTTAAATGTGGTCACTTTAAAGGCCCACTTGTGGCAACAACTGCATCAGCAACTTAATCATAATAACCCCAATAATAATAGTTTTTACTACTCAACAATAGTGAGCTTTTCCCCATTTCATCTTTAGAATGACTGTGGGTTTTGGTTTGGGGTAGAAACAGGGGGTAATGAGTTAAATATCCTCAATGTAGTTATCTAGTATACACAGAAACACACACACAGAAGACAGACTGTGAAAGTAGGAGCCTGTTCTCTAGCTGCCAAGTGTGAAGGAGAGGAATTTACGGCCTTTGATCTTCCCAGAATAGTCTCTCCACCTTGCCATTATTGACATTTGGAGCCAGATCATTCTTTGTTGCTACAGTTGTTCTTTGCATTATAGGATGTTTAGCAGAGACTTTGGACTCCCTCCACTTGATGCCAGTGGAAACCCTTACCCCCCCCCAGTATGGCAATCAAAAATGTCTCCAGACATTGCCAAATATGCTCTCAGTACAGGGGCAACAAAATCAGCCCTAGCTATGAAATATTGTCATGGAGGGTAGCAGGGCCTTGTCTCATATCAGACATTATACATGCTGGATGTCACAACAGAGGAAGATGCTGGGCATCTCCCTGTTGGCATCTAGCAGAGCAGAGCCTTCAGTTTTCTGAATTGGCCTCATTGCAGGGCCATTAGTGCCCACTCAGACCTCCTCGGCAGGTGTCAAAAACAGTCCAGTCTTAAATATGTTCAGCTATAAATTACAGAAACTTTCTCAAAGAGCAATGCTCTGTGTACATCTGGATATACGGAACTAGGATTTGAATAAGGAATTGGGAGTGATCCACAATAAGTCATTCATAATCACTGAATTAATTAATTCAGTTTTTTAGAGGTTTATGTTAAGAGATTCTGGACTCTCATAAAAAAAAAGCTTGGGACTTACCAATTAGTAATAATACACTCTCAGATATTATTACAATGGCTGTGAGAATATTAAACACAATCCCAACCTCTTTCAATCTGTAATTTTATTGGCAACAAATCCTTTTTTAAAAAAGTGGCATTTATTTTCAAGAGTAAGAGGTAACCCTAGCTCCTGTTACAGCACGATCCCTCTGAGTACAGATGTGGTGAATCCTGGAAGATTCCACAGAACACTGAGCTGTAAGGGGGTACCCTGTGTTTTAGAAAGTTACCTTCATTCATTCAGGCCTTAGCAAAGCCTGTGAAATTCATGGGCAGTGCTGGCAGGGAGCCAGTGAAGGTCTCTAGACATAATTAGAGAGTAAAGTCAAGAAAAAACACTTATTATCAGTCTTAAAAAAAAAAAACCTTCTATGGCTTCACATTTCAATCAGAAATGTGAAATGTAACCTCCTCTCCATGGCCTATGCTGGACTCCAGCCACAAACTACCATTCTGCCCTTGACTCACCCCGTGTGGGCCACACTGGTCTTCCTCTGTTCATTCTGACCTCAGAACATTTTCCTGCACAGTTCTCATTGTCTGTACCGCCCTTTACCTTAATATTTACATGGCTGGGCCCTTCTCATCATTTAGGTCTCAGCTAAAATGTCACCTTCTTAGAGAGGTATTTTCTGACAAGCATATTTGAGACACTATCCTGAGCTCTTGATCTATACTGTACACACTGATCATCTGGGGATGATGTTACAAGACAGACTTGGACTCAGTGCTTCAGGGTGGGGCCTGAAATTCTGCATTTCTGACCACCTCTCAAGAATACAAACCTGCTGCTCCTTGTATCACACTTTGGGAAGGCTCCCTGCCCTGCAATCTCTGTCACATTGCCAGTTCCATTTATTGGTGGTATTTCTCATGCTCTGAAAGTATTTATTTATGTATTTGATTGTTTTTCACTGTTCTATTCATTTACTAGAACATAAATCTCCTATGAGCAGAGACTTTGTCTAGCACTTTTGTATTCTCAGCACTTATTGCAGGGCCTGGTACGTCACAGATCCTCCATAAATAATGATGGAGTGATGTTGTTCAAGTATCATTGATTCTGTTATCCTTTTAGAACCTCCTTACTGACTGCTTCAGTGAGTGCTCATCTATACAACAGTAACTAGACTGTTATGGGAAAGGCATGGCATTCTGGTAGAAAATGGACAAGGTAAAGGCCACATGAATTGTGGGAAGGTCTTAGAATTATGAGAGAAGATAGAGAATTGTGAAAAATAAAGGGAATAGTGGGAAGAAGTGGCAATCATGAGAAGGAAATGAGGTTTGTGATACAGAACAGAGTTTTGAGAGAAAAATGTTATTGTGAGAATAATAGAGAATTATGCGAGATAATGAAGAAAATTCTCAGAATACAAATGACTGTATTTGAAGTAAAGCATCATGGTAAATGGTTTTAAAGGGTAAATTGTGGGACACACAAAGAATTGTGGGGAAAAACAGGGGACTGGGAGAGATAGGGGATCGTGAGACATAAGCAGGAATTGTGTGAGTGAATAGGGAATTGTGGGGTGAAACAGCTGTAGGTAATTGGGAGTTATGGGAGACAGGGAATTGTGGGAAGAACAAGAGAACTGTGGGAATGACAGAGAATTATGAGACAGAAAAGTGAATTGTGAGAGGCACAGAAAATTGTTGGAAGGAACTGAGAAATTTGGGAATACCAGGGAATTGTGAGAGAGAGAGACTTGTGAGAGATGGGAATATGTATGAAAGAACTGAGAATTGTGGGACACAGGAAATTGGGGGATCACAATTGTGGGAGAGACTAGAAAATTGTGGCAAGACAGTGATTTGTGGGACAAAAGAATGAATTGTCCAAGACAGAGAATTGTGAGAAGGAACAGAAAATCTTTGGAATGAGATGAAATTGTGGTAGAATAGAGGAATTGAGAGAGAAACAGAGAATTGGGGAACAGAACTGAGAGTTGTAGGTGACAGAGAATTGTGGAAGAGACAAAATGCTTGTGGGCAAAGGCAGAAGATGAACCACCATAGTGAGTAAAGTTTCAATGGAATCCTCCGCTGATCCCATGGGAAGCTCCGAAGGTGGATTGGCCTTTGGAATTGCTCCCCTGACTCTAAAGTGCCCACGGAGAGAACACTCATAAAATGCAACTGTCCCTCGCCAAAGAGGTAATGTGAGGCAATTCTGTAAGGCTAAGAGCAATTCCTGGAGACTCTCCTGAGAGCTGCGAGCCACACAATCCCAGCAGCAAAGGGAATGGACCTTGTGAGGCCTGAGAAAGGACCTGGGCATACTTCACTGGTATATAAAGACATAGATTTTTTTATTAACACCTTAAGGAAAAAAGACCAAATTATCTTAATTTGAGTATTTAGTATTTTGAGACAGACAAAATCATATGCAACATAATTTATGTTTTCTATTAATGATTTCTATTATTAACCACATATAGCTAACACTACTGGGATTTGTTGCCTACATTCCATCAGGAAATGCTCAAATTCTGTTGGAGGTAAATGAGAACACAGATATTCAAGTCCGTGAACCCGGTTAAAAAGGCCTGGGCAGCCCAAACCCTGTCTTACTCATTTTGGAATCTCCAGAGTTCTGGATACTTCAGTCACAGTTCTGGACACCTGCTAATGCTTCTTGAATCACTGCTACAATTAAAACCGATAGGATAAACATTAAAAAATCCAGAAATTTAAAAACTCCTCCAAAGTCTCCCCTCTGTCGCTTAAAACTTTCCGGGAGCCCTTCCACCAGACAACTCGCCCTACCACCTCACTTTTGAAAATGGTGCCGGGCCTGGAGAGGCGGGGCCGGAGGGCCGCGGCGCGGAAGGGGCGGGACTCGCTCTCTGTGATTGACGGGAACCCTCGTCTTCACTCCACGCCACTCTCCTGCGTGGTCGGAAGTCCCGCCTTTGGAAAAGGAAGTAGTGGCGCGTGCGACCGTTGGCAGTGACCGTAGCACAGCGGTGACCCTAGCCAGAGGAAGGCGGCGGCGATTGGAAGTCGCTGCCGCTCTGGGTTCGTTTTGGCAGTTCGGGGCGCGGGGCTGGTAGCCCGGAGCAGCCTGCGGGAGTAATCAGGTGCGGAAGGGCGGGGCACTTTGGTCTGGGGTCCGCAGGTTGGAGCAGGTGAAATTCGTGGGGAAGGAGTGGGGACTTCCGCTGTCCCTCTTTTCCTCGAGTCCCCATTTCCTTGTTGAGGCTTTTCGCCAGCCCCTAGTCCCTGTTAAGGCCCCAGGGACAGGGGTCAAGTCTGGGGTCAGGGAGCTTCCCCTCCCCGATCACCACGCCTAGGATCCTTTGCCCAGAGACCCCCTGGCTGTGACGTGGTGTCTCAGACCACCTCACCTCGACCCCCAAATCCCTACTCCCTTAGAAACGTGCCCCCTAGAGGTTGGTGTAGATTTCACAGTATTTCTCAAAGGGGACAACATATTAAAGCTGACCCTCAAAGTGGCTGTCCTGCCGAGTAGGTTTCTATGGGATGACAAGGGGAAGGAATGAGAGCTGGCCACATTAAGAATAAAGGGAATAGTTGGAGTCCAGGCATCAGCGTTGATCTCTTTGCTTCGGCAGGTGGAAATTTAGAATTGTTTGGAGTCAATACTGTGATTCCAACCATGGGTTTGTCTGTATCTACTCCTGCCGGTGCAGTTCAGACCTCCACTGCTTCAGATCATCAGACAGCACCCTCACCTTCAGGATGCCCAATGCATGAAGGAAAAATGAAAGGTAATCGATCTTTTGTTTAGGAAATAGAAACAGGAGATAATTCCCAAAAGGTTTTATACTGTGTTAGTGGAGTTCCTGTGCATGAGAGTGAAGCATCCTGAGGATGCCTTTCTGGTCCTCTCTGAGTATCAGTCGATCATTTGTAAGGTGAGGATATAATAATGTTTCACAGTGCTGTTACCATGATTAGTTGAGATAATGCATGAGAACATAGTGGTTATAAAGGAACCTTAACTTCCCAAAGTTTACTTGTGCCTACATCAGCAGTTCTCAACTGGAGGGGGAGTTTTGCCAATGTCTGGAGACATTTCTGGTTGTCACAACTGAGAGAAAAGGGAGCTCCTGGCATCTTGTGGGTAGAGGCCTGATGCTGCTAAATAAAGTGCACCAAACAGCCCCCCGACAAAGAATCATCTCATCACGAATGTGTTGAGAGAACCACTGTTGAGAAACCTTGATCTAGATCTGGCTGTCTTAATAAAATTTGCTTCCACATTTATTGTAGTATTTTTCTATGTAAAAATAAACCATTGCTTAAAGGATTTGTGGTCCATTCTTTAAGTACAAAAGGTGAAAATGGAAAAGCTGTCTTTCATTTTTAATTGGTGTGTGTTCATATTAAAGTATGGCTTGAATCAGTGAGTGGTAAGGGACAGAAGCAATATGGTGTGCTTACTGAGTGCTAAATCTTGCATCGTAGTCATTTATTTCCTTGATCAGCCAGCCCACTCTAAGAGGTCACTGCCCATTCTGTGCCAAGCACTGCTGGAATTTGTTTCTGCATGGAGAGTATAGCAGTGTACAAAATAGACAAAAATTCTTTACATGATGGAGCTGACATTCCTGACTTTGTAATCCCGTGTGGTAGGTTTTCTCCCTGTTTTATAGTAAAGGAAACAAAGGCTCAGAGTAACTGATATGCTCCAAGTCACATAGGTAGTAAGTGGCAAAGCCAGCAAAATTATGTGACCTTGCACAAGGACAGACCCAGTGCTCTTCCAGAGTTTCTTTGTACGGGACAAATTGCGACAGATCAGACAAAGCAGGTGTGGTCCTGTTTTAAGCATCCCCAGGGAGATCGTAGAGCCCTTTTCCCTGATTATTCGTTTGCTGTCTCTTTTAAAGAGCTGTCAGTTCGATTTATTACATTAGTAAAAAATGTGAATAATTGTAAGAGATGAAAAGGGCTACTGGTTATATCATGTGTAAAATCTATACAGTATTTTTCTTTCTAACCCCCACCTGAGATCAGTGACCTGGAAAGGATTGGTGCTCTGAATGATAGAGAGGGAAGGTATAGCAAATTTCCCTTCATCCGGAAAGTGAGCAGCTGCATGGAGTACTGGGAAGTGAGGGCTTGGGAGGAGAGGTATAGGGAAGGAGGTGAACGGAAGCTCGTCTTCTTCACATAGGGCACCTCCAGTGTACTCCTGGAGTTGCTGCTACTGCCTGAGATGAGGATTCCATTAGACATTTATCTTCCCGGGCTGCTTGTCAGCCTCCACACTTGCTGGGATCAGCACCCTGGATCCTTGGGCATTGGCTGTGCCCTTCCTATTGTGCATCTCATTAGGCTCAGACCTCCCCTCATAAGAGGCATCTGGATCCTGCATGGGTTGTGGGACATTTTCTTTAATGTCTTCCTTTTCTTGTGAACCTCTTGCTGTCTGCTGATGGGGAAGAGCACCCAGGCTGAGTGGTTGATATCTTCCTTTTAAAAAAGAGATGAGGTCTTGTTATGTTGCCCAGGCTGGAGTGCAATGGCTTTTTTCAGATGTGATCGTAGCTCATGGCAACCTCAGACTTCTGGTCCCAGGGATCTTCCCACCTTGGCCTGCCCGGTAGCTGGGACTACAGGTGTAGACCACTATGCCCTGCTAAATGGTAGTTATCTGTGGCTTGTTTTAGTCTTGGGACAAAGCATAAGCAGAGTGGCATTCAGATCGTCTCCAAAAGCTTTTGTGAAGTTTCTTCTGCTCACTTTCTTCTCCTGTCCCTAGTAACTGAGAGAATGCATCAGTAATGAAACGCTAGACTGCATCTGTGTCCTGACTCTGGCTGGGCTTGTCTGGAACTAGTGAATGGAAAGTCAAGGACACCCCATGAAATGTGGCCTGTTCCCCACTTAGGTTCCTCTAAGAACGCCCAGCTGCTAATCCAACCAGGTACCTTCTAGCCTGCTAAAGCCATGAGGTGGACAATACATGCTCATATAACTGCTAAAATTTCTTTTGTTTACTTTTGTTGAGGGGCATGACACAGTTAGAGAATGTGTACCTGTTTCTCTTTCAAAGTTCTAAATTCATAGAATTTTCTCCTTATCTCAGGACTTTGGAATGTTTGCTGGCTTAAGTCTCAGATTTAAACAGAAGAAACCTGGCTTTTCCTATATGGTAATGAGTGGTCAGAAGAAATTCAGCTTTTTAAGGTCTCAATTGAGAGAGCTAGATGTCCTGTCTTTGTGATGACACCATTTTTATACTTGATTATTTCAGGATGTCCAGTGAATGTGGAACCATCTAACTTAACCCGTGAAAGCAAAACATACTCTGTGCCTGCCCACCAGGAACGTGCTTATGAGTATGTGGAATGCCCTGTTAAGGGTGCTGCATTTGACAATAAGGAGAACCTTGATCCATCAAATCTGGTAATCATGCTCATCCCTTTTTTCTGGAGCTTTCTATGCAGAGATGCTTGTGCAGACTCTCAAGACAAACTGCAGACTGCTAGGATAGATTCTTTTGCCCTTTGAAAACAAAGAAGCTTTAAATTCCATGGATCGTGAAAATCTAGAATGTGTTACTAAGTAAAGTTTCAGAGAATACTTGGGAAAGATGATAGTGATTACGAAGAGCCAGAATAAGTTTACTAGCAATAAGCTATAGCAAACAAATGTTTTCTTTTGAGAGAGTTACTAGATGGTAGATGGGATATTCCATGACAACTGTAGCTAGGGTTAGTAAAGGTGACTTTTCATTTGGGGAAGCCTTGTAGGCAAATTACATGATTGAGGTTCTTCTTTAGGCACAAGTGGGTGCCAATCTGCACTTTAGTCCCTGGAGTGATTTGGCATCCCATGGCAGCCAGTAAATTTAATGCTGTCAGGAAATGAGGACAAGGCAGATGTGGCTTCACTCTATTTTGTGATAGACAACGTTGGGGGTTGTGGTCTCATGTTTGTAATCACAGTCTAACACAGAGACAGACAGACTCAGGCTTGTACTTTACAGGGCCACAGGATTATCAAGAGTAGAAATTTTAGTGAACCAGACAACATTTGAAGGAACCAGAAATATTTACCCTGGAAAAGAGCGTGGGGATACAATAGCAGTGCCTACCTCAGGAATGGGCAAACTGGCCACTGCCTATTTTTGAAAATAAAGTTTTGGGCACTGCACCAAGATCTTCCACACTGGCTTCACCTATTTGGGCCAGAAGTCTTCAGAACACTGCTTCTAGAAGGGCTGCATAGTAAATACTTCTAGTTTTGTGAGCCATATGATCTCTGTCACACTACTCCACTCTGCTGCTTTCTCAGTGATGGGCAATATTGCCAGAGCACCCTGGAGATTGTTGGTATAGATGATGTCTAATAACCTGGTGGTGGTTCAGAACTTGGGCCCTTAGAAATCTCATAGACCTAGACCCCATGGGAATATGAATATTATGTATAGTAAAAATATTAATCACATTTAATATTGACTTTTCTTTGACTAGCATTTAGAAGCTAAGCACCCTGCATTTTTTACTTTAATCCTCATAACAACTCTATGTGGCCAGTATTGTTAAGTGTCCCCAAGTTAGAGCTAAAAGTACTGAACATGAGGAAGTGAGCAGTTTGCCCCACGTCACAGCCAGGAAGTGACAGCCAGAACTGAATCCTCATCCACTTAGAGCTGTGTTCTAAGCCACAGCATGGGTGTGCTGGTAGGGTACGCAGTACTTACCTTCCACACGGCCCTTCCTGCTGCTCGGATCCTAACAGGGGGCCTTGTGACTGAGACTTAACTAAGGTGTATCTGCTAAGAAATCCTTCATGCCTTCAACACAAAAAGTTCTAGGCCAGTGTTTCCTAACCTGAGATGATTTTGCCCCTCTAGGCAAACATCCTGCTAAACATCCTACATTGCTTAGAACAGACCCTGTAACTAAAATTGTCTCACCTCAGTGTCAGTGGTGCCAAGGAGGAGAAACCCTGGCCTGGGCTGGGCATTTAAAGCCCATATGTCTGGGCCAAGGGTCTGGCCACAATGAGGTGCAAATACTCATTGTAAGTGTATTCAGCCCAGAGAATGAAACCTAAAAGACAGAATGTTTAAAAACAAAGTGCCATTGTACGTGTATTCCATGAGACTTTTCCTCAGACAGTGAACAGTCATTTTTGAAAAGCTTGTCACAATAAGGGTTTGAGAAAATGCTTGTAGATCATAGTATTCGTTTTTACTTCTTATTCCTTGGTGATATTACATATAACTAGTTAGGTGGAGGAGGCAACCCAAAATTAAACCACAGCCTTTATTTACTGTTTATGAGAACGTAATGAATGAGGAGAAACAACTTCAGTATTCTCACCCTTCAGCCATATTGTACTCATTTTGGCTGCATATATTTTAAAACTAGAACAATACAGAGAAGATTAACCTGGCCCCTGTGCAAAGATGGCATGCAGATTGGGAAGCATTCCCTATTTTTCCCAAGTACATTGATTTGCTGTTTATGAGTTAACTTGAATGTGTTAAATTATCACATGCACTCCAAAACTACCTATATCTAGTTTGCATCAATAACAAACAAAACAATGGCGAAATTATCTGAGGGGTCTAAAATTTTGATGTCAGTGGTTTCATAAGTAACCCATGCTTTGTGTGTGGTGCATTGCTTCCCAGAAAGTAGTTAGTTGTGTTGCTCATCCTGACCTTACAGTTCTAGTATTTAAAAAGCAAATCTGCTTATTTTATTTAGATGCCACCACCTAATCAAACTCCTGCACCAGATCAGCCGTTTGCACTGTCTACTGTCAGAGAGGAGTCATCAATTCCAAGAGCAGGCTCAGAGAAAAAATGGGTTTATCCTTCCGAGCAGATGTTCTGGAATGCAATGTTGAAGAAGGGGTGAGTGAGCATGACATAAATTTGCTTGTCAAATTTATCTAAGAATGTTAAAGAGGTTTTTGAACCCCCTCACATACAGTAAGCTTTTATGAGTTAATCACTTTATAATAACTGATTTTTCAGACCTATCAAAATATAAGTGCAAAGCCAGTGTTTTTGTCAGGGTTCTCCAGAGAAACAGAACCAACAGAATGTATGTGCATATTGCAGGGAGGGCTAGAAGAGGTTTGTTATGAGAAATTGACTCACACAATTATGGAGGCTGACAAGCCCCAAGATCTACACCCAGCAAGCTGCAGACACAGGGGAGCTGATGGTATAGTTCTAGTCCAAGTCTGAAGGCCTGAGAATCAGGAGAGCTGATGGTCTAAGTTCTAGTCTGAAATCCAGCAGGCTTGAGACCCAAGAAGAGCCACTGTCTCAGTTCAGGTCCAAAGGCAGGAGAAGACCAATGTCCCAGTCAAGCAGTCATGTGCAAGGAGTTCCCTCTTACTTGTGGAAGGGTCAGCTTTTGTTTCATTCAGGTCTACCAGTGATTGGATGTAACCCACTCACATGGAGCAGGGAGGGAAATCTGCTTTATTCCATCTACGGATGGAAATGTTCATTTCATTTAGAAATACTGTCATAGACACACCCAGAAAAATGTTTGACAAAATATCTGGGCATCTTGAGGCCTAGTCAAATTGAAACATAAAATTAGCCATCACAGCCAGTAATAAACTTAGAAAAAAGCTCTTATATAAAATACTTAGTAAAAGTTGGGGAATTATTCATTAATGGTATTAACTGAACAAGTGTCACCTTAAAACAGACGGTTCTTCTGTAAGTCTGGTATTTTGTGACTTAGTAAAATCAGATTAAGATGAAACTTTAATCTTTGTTTCTGGTGCTTATCTAGTAACTTTGGATTTTTTATAGTGCTATTCCACAATCATGAATAAATCTTGGAAATGAGTCTTAAATCTGTTATATTCAGAGAAAATGAGCATTGTTAGTTCTTTCATAAAGGGTAAATAATGTTTAATAAGTCATGAACATGTGGATTAACTTTATGGAATTGTTAGTAATACTTGTCTAGTTTTACTAAATGTCCTTTTCTAGGTGGAAGTGGAAAGAAGAGGATATTAGCCAGAAAGACATGTATAATATCATTAGAATCCATAATCAGAATAATGAACAGGCTTGGAAGGAGATACTGAAGTGGGAAGCCCTTCATGCTGCGTAAGTATATTTGGGAGCTTAAAAAAAATTTCAGTGTCTTTCTTGTCAGCCTTTTAGAGTTTTAACATTTTATTCAAATAGTTATTCTAATAAAAGATTTTATGCAGCAGGCATGTCACAATGACTATTGATGCATGACAGACGACCCCATCTTAGTTGTGTGAAAAATGGCCCCCATTTCATGAGGCTTGTGGATTTGGTGGGTTCAGGGTAGAAAGGACAGAGCAGGGATAGTTCATCTGTTCCTTGATGTCTGGGGCCTTGGCTGCAGAGACTCAGTGGTCAAGATGGCTTCAGAGCCATGGACTTGAGTCCTCTGAAGGCTCCACTGTTTGCTCATCTGACTGGTGGTGCCAGCTGTTGGCCAGAATACCTGCTCAGCCTCTGAAGATGGCTGCCTTGGCTTGCTCACATCACTGTGGCTGGGTGCCAAGAGCTGGAGTTCCAAAGAGCACCAGGTGGAAGCTGTTATCTCCTTTTCTGGCCTAGCCTAGGAAGTCTTGTAGTGTCAGGAGTCTGCCCATTTTAAAGGGGAGTGGGCAGAGATGCCCCCACCTCTCAGAGGGAAGAGTATCACAGTCCCTTGAAAGCAGAGCATGTGGGAACAGAGAAGTAAACTAACTCTTAATTCCTCCAGTTGGGATTTGTTACACTTGGGAATTTTTTCTCTCCCCCACTTAAAAGGACAGATCAAGACCAAAAGCCTGTCTTACCAATGGGAGCAATTGACAAGATAGGTGGCCTCGGTCTCGACTGCTACCCTTTCCATCGGCAAATGGCCATCTGTATAGCACATGGGTGGACTGCAAGCTCCACAAGGCTAGAACTCCAGGGCTTAATTGGCATATCATTTTTCTCAAAGGAAAGACAGTATTTTAACATTTATTTGGGAATTTCTAGGGAGTGTCCTTGCGGTCCATCATTGGTCCGGTTCGGAGGAAAAGCAAACCAGTATTCACCAAGGGCAAGAATTCGTTCCTGGATGGGGTGAGTGTCAGTGTAGAGTGTCAGTTCACATTCCTCAGGTCAGGATCAAATTTCTCTTGGCACCAAAAAACATCTCCCAAATTTTATCAATATTGAACTGTAGATTTTGTCCTCTCCCCTAAAATAGCCCATTGATGGGGAGATTTATTACAGTGTAGTGGCTTGTTTTTTATTTAATTACTATAGAATTGAATTGAGTTGTTTTCTGTGCTCCTGGGCCTGTCCTTTTACTCCTCCCATGATCAGTCAAGCTCTTTGGGTCTGTGTACTTAGGGGAGTGTTCCTCCTCTTCCTTTCCAGAGTAGTTCAGATTCTTAGCGCACACCTGCATTTCTGTAGTATCTTGGCTGACATCCTTGGCCTGGGTCTCTTCCCTATTGACCTCATTCTTCTGTAGACAGGTGAGCTGTCATCTGATCTGAACTCGTTGCAGTTCCTCAGCACCATATCCCCTTAGCACTATAAATGATGGTTCTGAGTCTCACCCCAACTCCACAATGAAATCTTTGAGAGCAGGCATTTGCATGCACTTCTTCTGGATCTTTCTCACTGCTTAAACCAGGACCAAACTCACAAGGAGCATTTTAACACTCCCTAGCATGTTTTCATTCTAGGTATGAGTTGCCTTTTGATAGGCATGATTGGATCATCAACCGTTGTGGGACAGAAGTTAGGTATGTGATCGATTACTATGATGGTGGTGAAGTAGACAAGGACTACCAGTTCACCATACTGGATGTCCGTCCCGCCTTGGATTCATTTTCAGCAGTATGGGACAGAATGAAAGTCGCTTGGTGGCGTTGGACCTCATAACCACTGTTTTGCTTGAGATGGAAAAATATAAACTATTTTTTTTTTGTGAGAGATACATTAAACTATTTTCCTCAAACTGAATTGCACTGAATTGTACTCATGATGTAATGGGAAGTTCAAGTGGGACTCACACTTGACCCTTCACTTAGTGAAGGCCATCACGCACCATTCACTTTTGTGTTGCATTGAACGTTGCAGTTTAGAGCAGATCGTTTTCAGTTTTCTTCCCGCTAAGCTTGAGTGGGAATCAGTCTCAGTTTTTTCCTTTAACTACAGTATTGCCTGTGTATTTTGTCTAGAAAAATCTGAATGACCTCTAAAAAGAGCTTTTAAAAAGTTACAAAGCCACTCATTTTCTCATTGTTTTCTCAGGAACACTTGAGATATAAAACCTGAAAGCTGGTTGTGGTGCTCAGGAGCTTTTACCTGGTCAAATACTTCAACTGAAACTGTTCATTATAAATAAGTAGTAGTTAGACTTTTAAAAAAAGTCATCAGTATTTCTAAAGCCCCTACAAATATAGTTGTGACCCTGAACAAAATGCAGGCATAATATGCCGGAAAGGCACTTAGCAAAGGCTTGTCCTGGCTCTCCAGTTTCTCCTTTCTATGAATTGGTCAGACAAGGCCTGTTATAGAGTCGTTTCAACTACACCAGGATTTGATGCACATGTTTTGCAACATAACTTTTAAAATATTTTTAAAAATTCCTTTGTTCTAATGTATACAACAGATAAATCTCTTTGTTCCTGGCATTTTACAAGTTCTCCCAGTGTTGAGTCTGTTTCGTTCCCCTGCCGGGAGCCTTCTTTCCAGTCAGCCTAATCCAAACCTGGAAAGCCTGCCTCAAGTCAAGGTGCCAAGGATCGTCCCTCTAAAACATGGTTATGTTGGGCTGAGTGTTAAAATTCACAAGAAGAGTATTTGTCTCAGATGTAGAATGTTTGTGTCAACTCACTGTCTTAATTAATTTAGACTTTTTTTTATTTTAAGGAAGTTCTGAGTTTGGTGTTGAAATCTTTCTACTAGTAATCCATGAAGTGGTGGTTCTAACTATAGCAGCATGTTACAAATGACTTTTAAAAGGTGTTGATAATATTAAATCCTTTAAAGTATCCTGAGTACTGTACTGTGAAATTAGTGGCTGGAATTGGCAGTCTGTAAGTGATGAATTTGGTATGGATTTCTTTGTTCTGTCAGTTTTGTGTGGAGTTTAAAAAATCCTACAACCTTAAACTTTACATTTCAAAATACTTGTATATTTTAAAATAAAGCTGATAATGAACAGGTTTTGGAAATCTTTTCATAGTAACTTTATTTATACTTATTAATCATTTCTTCAGACATGTAATCTTTACAGAAGTAATGGTGTGGTCTCCCTACTAAGGCAGCTGTTTTCTCATCTGTTAATCACATATAGAGGAAAATTATTACTACTGGCTTTTTTAGGGGGTGGGGATTCTAAATGCCACTGAATGAGTATAAGATAAGATACTCCTATTAGAATAAAGCACTGCAATTGGAAATTAAAAATTAAGCCATAAGTCGGACTCACTTCTTTTATAGGGCTGGAGTATAATTTGAGAAAAACAACTTTGAAAGTAAATTCAAATGAGTCTGATGACAAAAACAATAGTTTTATATAATCTTTTACCACTTCCAGAAAAGAATATAGCCTCCCGGATATTCAGAGCTGCTTTGTGTCTAGATTACACTTGACATGTCCAGCGATCAGTATTGGTAGATGATTTCATGTATAACTAGCAATTCATTTAGGATATTCTTCAGGGTTTTGAACTAAGTCTTGTGCCTAGCACTATTCAGAAGTTCATGAGTCGTATTAGCAGACGAGGTGGGGCTGCAAAGTGAGATTGCATATTGATATTTGGTGTTCTATGAGTTCACTAGCTAATGTTCATGAAAGATTTATGTCCACTCACTTTGTGCATCATAGTGGAAATACAAAATTGTAAAAGGTATAACCCCTACCTGCAGGAACTCAGTCCCATGGAGGGCAGTCTCGAAACGAAATGGTAGTGCTACAATTCTGATTTAAAGACCATGTAGTCATATATGTGGTGTGAGTTCACATATGTATTTTTGAATTTGTAGAGAGATGTATTTCACTTTTCTAGCCGAGTCACCAATATGGTTTGTCCTCTATCAGAATTCTTGCTCCCTAGGAAAAGTGAAGTGATCCACATTTCCTGTCTCACCTTTGCAGTGACTGTCTGGATCTTATGATCAGTCATTTTGTGGCCATTGGCCTGAGGCTGTGTGTGATGACCACATGTCCTGGAGGTAGAAAGCTTGCCTGGGATCCTTGCTCTGCCCTTTACCTGCTGTGTGATCTTAATGTCTCTGGGCTCAGCTTCCTTGGCTTTTGAGTGGCAATCATAGAACCAACCTACTGACCAAGCAGAGTTTTGAGGGTACCATGAGGTGATGCCTAAAAGTGCTGAGAGCAGAGCCAGCAGGTAGAAAATGCTCAGGCGATGTGAGATGTCACCTCCTGACTGGTGGCAACAGGGAAAGAAAGAAAAGTGTTGTGACCTAATCTACCATCTGCATCCTCTGGCCTCCCTTCCCTAAAGACAGATCAGTTGAGGAGAGTAACAGCAGGCCGTATTCCTGATTTTGGTCCATTCTAAGGACGACCAGGTAGTGGGGTGTTGGCTTTAAGCAAACTCATGTAATTTAAAATCACTAAAAGGTGGAGGACCAGGTTACAGTCCTTCATCTTTCAAAAAATAAAATCATAGCAGAGTAACTATATGCAAGTTCCCACTTGACAAAAATTATGTTTCAGCTTTTGTGCTTCCTAATCTAAAATATAAGTCATTGTGTCTTTTGGATCACAAAGATTATTCCCCTCCATGAAAATTTATTACATATCCAGATTCAAAAGAGATATGCCAAAGGTGGGTTGACTACAAGTAAAAAAGTACCAAAAATTATTTCAACAGCCATGTATGTTCTCTGTAATTTAAGTTAACATGTTAAAAGTTATATGATTTCTTATGTATACAGTATATTAAAGTAAAGTATATCCCTCATCCCTTTCTCCACTTAGGACAGGAATAATGTGTTTATTGCTGCATTGGAGGTTAAGTCACTGTACCTTAAATAAAACTCCATTCCATTTTAAGTGGTAAAGCATCTATTTCAACTTTCTGTACTCCCCAGTTTTGAAGAAAAAACTGGCTGCACTTTCTGCCAGCTATTTAACCAGGGACTCGTATATCACATAGCAAGTATTACCTTGTTTCTGTAGAATCATACCAGATGCTGGAACAGACATTGCAGTTCCTAACTTGTTTCTTGTTGGGGAGCCTCTGTCTAGTCAGGGGGAAGGCATGTACAGGTAAATGCTATCTTATAATTAGCTTTTAATTAATGCTTTTACATGCCCATGGTCTTATGTGAAAGGGGCCACAGAGACGCTAAATATTGACGGATGTAATATAGGCATTGCGATATAAGAGAAGGCTTCACGATCATAGTTGAGTGGAATCCTGAAGGATGATGAAAGGTTACTATAATATTTTGGAGCTCTATGCAGAATCAGCAGTCATTTAAATACTTGGCTATTTCTACATTTAGGAAAACAATGTAACTGGTTCCCATGGCCCACCAATGGTTTTATGAAATATTAGGATGCTTTTGGCTCCAAGTAACTAGATCCCTGCTCAAACTCAGCCAGAAGTTGGATGTGTACCTGGTCAATTCTGGTTCTCTGGACTCCATTTCCTTCCATGTTCAATTTCAGCTTCAGCCTTACTGGTTCCTTTCATCAGCCTCAGATGGCTCCTAGTTGCTGTCTAAGCTTTACTATCCTTGTTTGTGGCCGGAAGATTGGAGGTGGGGTGTGAGGGGGCTGTCTACCATAGCCACAGGGAAAAAGGTTTCTCTTCAATCTAATTGAGCCAGTTTAGCCCTGAGGCTGTGTTCTGCTACCCCTCCCATCACACATTCCCAGGGGGCCTCATGCTTAGGTTAGCTCAGACAAATCATTGGGAGGAAACAAGAGTGTCCACAAGACACTTGTGTCTGCAGGTCACATGATAATTTAAAACTCCATCCTTACTCATCATGTCATCAAAGTTTTTTCCTTCACTGGGGCCTCTTTCTTAGGCTGGGGTTTTAAATGCGGAGGTGGTGCCTAGTGCAATGGCAGAAGATGGGATTGGAGAGCTTCACTACTGGGCTGATTCTCTGCCTTAAGCTGGGGGATTTGGGACAAGTCACCTGAGGTCTGTAAATCTCACTTTCCTCAAATTATCTGAACGACTGCTTTCAGATCAAAACGTCTATGTGCTTTATGTGGCCTCAGTTAGGCTGGGTTGTGTCATGTTTTCCACTGAGAATCTTTAAGTGAAGGGAAAATAATGGGGTTTGAAAACCTGTTTCAAACTAGTTTTTACATGAAGTACATCAGTAGACACACTCTTAAAAGACCTACACCTAAGCTAATTCTAAGTAATTAGCATTTGCCAGTGCTTTCCTTCCCCTGTATAAAAAGTGAGAGCTTAGAAACAACTTGAATATCCACCAGTGAATGAGCAGGTAAGAAAATTATGGTATGTCCATGCAAAGGAATATCATTCAGGTATAAAAAGGAATGAAGCACAGATGGACCTTGAAAACACTATGCTAAGTAAAAAGAGCTGGACACAAGGGGCGACATTTACATAATTCCATTTATATGAAAGGCCCAGAATAGGCAAATCTACGGAGACAGAAAGTAGATCAGTGATTGCCAGAGCTGACCGGAGGAATGGGGAGTGACAGCTACTGAATGTGGGAGTTTCTTTTGAGAATGATGAGAACATTCTAAAATCAATGGTTGTGCTTTGCCTACACTAGAAACCACTGAACAGTGCACTTTGAATGGGTGAATTGTTATGTAATTATAATTCAATATAGCTGTTTCAAAAAATGATCTCTACAGCTAACAGGCCCCTGCTATCAGTTCAGTAGTATTACTTAGCAAAAGCTAGTAATTTAATTAATGTAATTGACTAAAAAGATAATGCAATGTAAATGCATAAACCAAGTCTATGAATACTAAAGAATGGTTAGGAAAGGTTTAAAAAAATTATGAAAAATACTGCCATGAAACTAAAAAGGCATGGTAACATATTGTAAAAGTTCAGAATAATTCTTTGCCTGCTGTTTTGCAGTAGTTTATAGGAATCCTGGAACTGGAGGTGCTGTGGCTGCAGGTCACGTAAGGAGTGAGAGGCACTGCTCACCCACCACACCCAGAGAAGTAAGCGGCCTTGGCTCCATGCTGAACGATTGGCAAATGATGGACGTTTGTGTGCTCAGTTCAAATGTAACATGTAATCATTTGATGATTTCCTATTTCAGCTGGGTTTTTAAAAAAGTATGAATGGACATTGTTCTGGCAAAGTCTTGATAGCATTTTGGATCTTGCTGCCTTTTCCCTCCACCTTTCTCCCTTTTGTCATTTCCCCAGCAAGATGCTTCTCCAGCTTTTGTGTACTGTGTGTCAGAATCCTCTGGAGGGCTTGTTAAAACACAGATGGCTGGGCCCTCACCCAGAGTTCCCTATCCTGCAGGCCCTGGGTGGGTGGAGAAGCCTCCTTCCTAATGAGCTCCCAGGAGACGCTGATGCTGTTGGAAGGGGAGCACCAATTTGAGCTTCCCTTTCCTCTGGCATCCTTTGAGTCCTTTGAACTTCTGCCTGCCCTCATCTTTGTGATGCAATTACAATTGCCACATATTCACATAGCTAGGGGCAGAGTTCTAAGCAGGAGATGGGAAAGCAAATCTTAAATGTAAATTCCACTTTCCCAGTTTTGCTTCTTCCCCATTTCTTCTTTAAGGTCCCCCTGTTCCCCTCACTGCTGAATGCTGCCTGATTCTATCTTTGTTGTTTTACTAATGAAAACCTTTTCTTTGAAACTACCTTTTCTCACATGACTTTTGTAGGTGATGACAGTGGGGCAGGAAGACGATGAGGTGAAGACAGTGGCCCCCAGAGTGGGTCCCAGAGAACTCCTCTTACACTGTCTGCTATTTCTGAGAACACCCTTACAAATAATTAACAATGGGTGCAAGACAAGAACTGGGTAAGGGCTTAGCTAAAAGTAAGGCACAGGCCCAGCTAAAATAATGATAGTAATAAGCCACTGTGCCCCATCTGCTACTCTGTAGTTACATAGCTCGTGGCGATAAATACGCATCCAAAACATTACCTTTTGAAACCTAGGGGTAGTTTTTGAGATACCTTCCAGGTCCTGCGTTAGAGTGGATTGGCTGACCCACCCAGGCTGGTGACCGAGGGATTGATGATGACACCCTGTACCCAGCCAATTAGCAGACCCTGAACACAATCCTCTGCCCACCAAACTGTCTTTAGAAACCCTGCCTCCCAAATTCTCAGAGAGGCAGACTTGAGAAATTTCTCCTGTTTCCCTACTTAGTGCTATGTGGAATAAACTCTTTCTCTGCTGTAAACCCTGCTGTTTTGGGGTATTGGCTTCCTTTTGAGCAGTAGGCAACAAACCTGGTTGGGTGGTAACACTTCTGTGTGAATTGTGGTCTCAAAAGGAAAACACAAGTGGGTAAACCAGGAACAGAAAGACAAGTGTCACATGTCCCTAACTCCAACGTGGAAGCTAAAACAGTGGATGTTGGGCAGTGCCTGTGGCTTAAAGAGTAGGGTGCAGGCCCCATATACCGGAGGTGGTGGGTTCAAACCCAGCCCTGGCCAAAAACTGCAAAAAAAGTGGATATCATGGTAGTGGAGAGGAAGGAGGGAATAATGAGAAGTTGATTAATGGGCACAAAAATACAGTTAGATAGAAGGAATACGTTCTAGTATTCATAGTACAGTAGGGAATTTTTGTTTTTTTGAGACAGCCTCAAGCTTTCGGCCTGGGTAGCCTGCCATGGCATCATCATAGTTCACAGCAACCTCAAACTCTTAGGCTCAAGCAATCTTCTTGCCTCAGTTTTTTCTATTTTTTAGTAGATACAGGGTCTCACTCTTGCTCAGGTGGGTCTCCAACCCATGAGCTCAAGCAATCAACATGCCTCGGCCTCCCAGAGTGCTATGCTGTGAGCCACTGTGCCTGGCCTAGGGAAATTCTACTTAATGATAATTTATCGTATATTTCAGAATAGCTAGATGAGAATTGTAATGTTCCTAACACAAAGAGAGGATCAGTGTTTGAGGTGATGGATATCCCAATTAGCCTTACTTGATTGTTACACATTATATGCATGTATCACACTATCACATGTACTTCCAATATATGTACAACTATGATATATCAATAACAATGCCAAAAAAGGAAAAAAAGGAAACCACTTTTATGGTGGTCACTTACTTGAGCTGGAGAGGTGTTCTGGGTTGTCCCTGCTACTTGACCTTTGCTCAACACATGAATTTATTATGCCTGCCATAAGAAAGTGTCACAAATGAAGTGGCATAAACAACAGAAACTTACTCTCTCACAGTTCTGGAGGCTAGGAGCCCAAGATGAAGGTATGGCAGATTTCATATCTGGTGAGGAACCACTTCTGGCTCACAGAGGACTCCTTCTTTCTTTGTCCTCTCATGGTAGAAGGGGCAAGGGAGCTCTTTGGGGTCTCATTTATGAGGACACTGATCCTTCCATGAGGTTCCTCCCTCATGACATCATCAGCTCACCAAGGCCACACCTCCTGGCATCATCACCTTGGGGGTAAGGTTTCAACATAGAAATTTTGAAGGGACACACACATTCAGACCACAGCAGTAAGAGAACTACCCATTAAAAGGTAATGCTAGAGAAATGGTGACTTGAAAGAAGACAAAAAATATGTGGCAGAAATAGAAAACAGAAAGAAAAAAGAAGAGTATGGAAAGAAATCAGTAGAATGGGCTTTGCATGTCACAAACATGCAAATAAAGCATCATTCATACTCCCTGGGATACAGCAAGGTGAAATTTCACTTTTTTTTCTTTTTTTTTTTTTTGCATTTTGACACTATATTTAAATGGGTAAAGAGGTCTGCAGAGAAGTCAGGTAAACTTCGTGCAATGGCATCAGGCAAAGGCCCTTTAGCCTCCTTGGGTCTCAGGGGACTCACCTCTGCTACAAATGGCTTCCTTCTCTGAAATTGGGTCCTTCTTTTTATCCAGCAAAGACCATGATCAGGGCTGGTTACATCATTAGAAGAGATCAGGGTGAAATGAAAAGGATGGAGGCCCTTGTTCAAAAGTACAGGGTCCTTCTAGGTGTGGGATCCTCTGCCACTATGAAGGTTGTGTGCCATGAAGCCAGCCCTAATCGTGACCATAACATCCCTGATTTCTGCCAAGTTCTTCCGAAGGTGTTTGTTCTACTTCAAGGGATGGATAGATGGATGGATCTACTGATTTATTTATTCAACAATTTATGGATTGCCTACCAGGTACCAACCACAGAGACATTTGCTGGATTCATGGTACTTGGCAGCATCTTCTGCCCTTTTCACAATACAATTTACATAAGTAACCATTCTATTAGCTGAGAAGTCATTAAAGGTAGATCTGGGCTTATTTTATCTGTCTTTCTAACCTCAGAGCCCAGCATTGCTCTTGGTGGCTAATACTAGTACAGTAGAACCTCCATAGTTGACCACCTCCCTACATTGACCGCCACCTTAAGTTGACCTAATTTTCACAAACTAGGTATGCACCACATGTCAGTACAATAGGCCTAGTTCCTTATGTTTGACATCTCCATATGGTGAACAGTTTTTTACAGTCCCTTGGGGTGGTCAACTTACAGAGATTCCACTGTATTCATGAATATTGATTGGATAGATTATGGGATGAATCCATCAACCAATCTGTTGATCTAGTGAAGTCATTGCATGGCTGTTTGGGTGTTTGAAACAAAGGAAAATTTGAAGACAATGCTAGGCTACAATTAAGTGTAAGTCATTCTAATTAATAAATATGTAAATGGATATAATTATAATTCAACCAGAAGAGTTCAATGACTAAATCACACCCATTCTCCCCTGTGATTTTGTTATCCAAAATTCTTCAAAACTCAATCCCACTTTGGGCATTTATTAGTTTTAGCTTTTATTTCTCTTATATCAGTGGGAAATAGGAAGGAGACCCAGAGGCCCCCAGAGCTCCCTTGAAATTATGGATCATCCTAGAGGCAGGAACCCTCCCCAGGGGACAGGCTAGCTGGGCCCTTTCCTTTATGAGAGAGACCCAGACCTCCAGTAAATAACCATAGAGCTTTGTTTACTGACTCCACATTCTCCAAACAGCAGGTGGCGCAGTTGTATGGCCTGTCACCAAATCCTGCTTCTGCTGCCTTCTAGCTGTGTGGCTTTGGGCAACTTATTCTATAGCACTATAGGTCAAGTGGGCCTTCCGGAAAATGAAGGGCTCAAATGAGTTAATGTGCACAAAACATTTAGATTTGAGCAGAAGTCATTGATAAATGTTAGCGAATAGTACCTGCATTTCAGAGTAGATATTCCCAGTTTTTGTTTCTAAAATGACCTCATTTGGGACATCACTTACACTGCCATTTATTATTTCTCATGCAGCCCTCAGGACAACCTTGGGAGTTTGGTACTACTGTGACCTGATTGCTCTGAGAAAATAGAGACTTAGTGGGTTAAAGCAACTTGCTTGAGGTCACCTCGTTAGTAAATGGCAAAGCCAAGAGTTAAATGCTGCTCTCCAAACCCCACATCTTGAAATGTTCTTATTTTTTTCAATTATTAAGTACTCACTGAGTACTAACCAGGGAGCACAGAAATACACATTTCCTTACCACGTTTACTAGACAAGTTTTAATCTTAAGAATTAAAAGATAACACATCACAAGCCACCTGTCTTCTCTGTCCCATGTAGCACAGAGATGGAGTGATGCATCTTCACAGAGGAGTGCTGGTTCAGAGACTGTGGCTCTGTGATCACCCACTACCTTCTCATACCATCTCCTCCTTTCAAAAACTTTCTAATTTGGAAAATATACTGCTATCACTGCATTCATTAAGAGGTCAATGGACTGGTATTTTCTTCCACTACATGGTAAGTTGCTTCACTACATGGACGTGCCTATGTTCAGCCAGCATTTATCAAATGCCAACTATTTGTCAGGGCTCAACCTACTCCTGAAGGAAAGAAGGAAAAGTCAGGAGTGGAGAGGAGGGATACTGCTTCCCACCTTCAAAGACAGAATAACCTCCAGATAAAAACATAAGACAGTTGCTATAATGTACATCAATGCTTCTTAACACAGCCAGTGGCCAAAGCTATGATCTATCATGTTTGTGAGAAGGAAGGGTAAGTCTGAGCTAATTTTGCAAGATAAATAGCATCCATTAAATAGGAAAAGAAGGAACAAGCATTTGAGGCCCTTGGAACAGAAATATGAAAGTATGTCCTGCATGTAGGGATGGGGATATTCTGTTGTGGCCAGAGTCTCCAAACCCCACACCTGTTGGGGGGAGATGAGATGAGAGGTGGAAGGCAAATAAGACTAGATGGTGGAGTATGTTGGTGTCATCATGGCATGTGGACTTTGTCCTGTGGACTGGGGGGAGGAGGGCATCAGTGGTTTCTCAATAATAGTGGTGTACCTCTGACAAGAGGTGCATTTGGGAAGTGTGAGTGGTGGCAGCATGGAGGTGAAGTGGGGAGTCAGTGAGGGGAGGTTGCTGCAGCCATTCAAGAGGGTGGAGTTGATTGCCCAGACCAAGATAGTGGGGGTGGACAGACAGGAGACATGTGTGCCAGGGGGGTGACGAGATTGGCATCTCAGGCAAGTCAGGTGGTGAGAAGTGAGAGGAGGCCTTGAAGATGGCGTGGTGCTGGCGAGAAGGTGGCTCAGTGTAGCAATGGAAGCGCAGTTGTTCCTTCAGGGGAGCTGAGGCATTGTGGGACATTCAGTGAGAAGGTCAAGCAGGCCATTGGGGATTGGGTTGGATATCAAGGCTGGAGATTAGGGTTGCCAGAGTTGGCAACTAGATGCCCAGTTCAACTTGAATGTCAGATAAATAAAAAAAATTCCCCTTTAATATAAGTACATCCCATACAATATCTGGGACAATGAATCATTTTGGAGTGTAAATAAGTCCCAGATATTGCTTGGGACATATTGATACTAACTCATGGTCACTTATTTATCTGACATTCAAAGTGAAGTAGGTGTCTTATATCTAATCTGGCCACCCTACTTAAGAGGTGCCAAGGTTGAGTGTCTTGGATCCCTATGCCACCTTTCCTCACCCTGCCAGCTCATAGCATGGCCTGTGCCCAGGATATTGGGCTTTTACTATTAAACCTGGTACCTTCCTGGGTAAACTGGGATGAGTTGGTCACCCTAGGATGAGGAAATGTTGGCTGAGCTGAACTTAGAGAATCTTCCGACCTTTCTGCAACCTCTTGAGGGCTCTCCGTTGGAGCTGGTGCTGCCTGCACTTCGGTGAATTGAAGGCAAGGCCAGTCTGCACCCCAGGGAGCACTGTGCACAACACCATCTGTTGCCTTGACTGTGCTGAAGAATTCCAACCTTTGTAGGAATTTTCCTTTGGTTTGTATTTTTTCACTTGAAGAACATTTGCTGCTGATTTAGTCCTGTTTTAAAATTCTGCCCAGTTGAGATGTTGTCCTGTTTTAATCTCTGTGTGACTCTTCTTCAGCCATTTCCTTTCTCTCAGTTAGGCATAATCTACCTCCTGCAGTTTGCTTATCAGAATGACATACCCCACAGGCCTGGACTTTGTTCTGGCATCTCTTTATATTTAATCCCAGTGCTGTTTCTCTGCCAAACAGATGTGTATTAAAATGTGCATAAGAAAAGAAGCAAGCTGGATTTATTTAGAAATTTCCTAAATTTGCACAAACTCCATTGGTACAAGAGATTTTTTTCTTCTTTAAAAACCTACAACAAACATATGTTAATAGCCACTTAGATATATCAAGGCAAATTCATATTTAGTCATTTCTACCATCACCATACTGGCCCCTTTGCCAGAGACAAAAAAAAAAAAATGATTCATACTGTCTCAGTGTCAATGTCAGTGTCAAATAGTCATAGACAAGGGAGCTTTTTTCTTGTTTGTAGGATATCTGCTTTTGGAGAATGAGTGACTTGAATAGGCTGTTACAGGAGTTTGAACTTTTTTTTTTGAAACAGGGTCTTGCTCTGTCATCTGTGGTAGAGTACAGTAGTGTCATCACAGCAACCTCAACATCCTGGGCTCAAGCAAGATTCTCCTGCCTCAGCCTCCAGAGCAGCTGGGACTACAAGTGTATGCCACCATGCCTGGCTAATTTTTTAAATTTTTGGTAGAGATGGGATCTTGCTGTTTCTCAGGCTGGTCTTGAACTCCTGGCCTTAAGTGATACTCCTGCATTAGCTTCCCAAAGAGCTGGGATTACAGGCCTGATCCACTGTGCTGGACCTTGTTAAAGGAGTTTTGTCCAATTTGGAAGAGTTTGAGTTTTTTTTTTCATTGTCAGGTATTATTATATCATTTATAAGGTATTAGAAAGGACTTCAATTTCCACTTGGGTCTTTGGGTCTCACATGTATGTTTTAAAATCTTCTCATTTTCAATATATAATAATGACATCTAAGAAACAAGCTTTCACTCACTAAGCTGAAGACATGGCTATTGGGCTTAAATGTAGAAACAGGGAGAATGAAGATATATATGTCATATAAAGATGTTCTGTGCCCTGTTTCATGGACTGCCTATTTGGGATCTTTTAATAGCTGGACATACTTTTGTTACCTTTTTTGACACAGACATCAACCTCAGGGCCATTTAATCTGGAAGTTTTAAAAAATAGACTATTACAGCAAGAATATGGTGGGAAGGTGTTCCTATATTTCAAACAGTCCAGTTCATGAGGGAAGGAACTGGTCAGATCACAGTCAAATTCAAAGGCAAGAAAACACAGGATCAGCAGGAATAGAATGAGAGTAGGTGGCATAGAAAAGCCACCTATGATCCACAATCAAGTAGTGTTTGTTCTGGATCTTGCTTGCCACTTTTCGCTGAGTTCAGACAGCCAGGAAGGACTAGAGGTTTACAGGTAAATTCTTCCCAGGTCCCAGCCAGTAGCAGAAGTGCTGGACCCAATCACAGAACCTGAAGCTATCTCAAATAGCCTGAAGTAAGAAATGTTACCTGCTATTTTTAGATTTTACTGTTTCAGCCATGAAACAAATTAGGCAGCCTCTAGAGCAGATATAACTCACAGGGATTGTGTTGGACAACACCTGTCCAAAGAGTGGGAACCTTGACTTTCAGTCCTGTAGAAAACCACTTCCTCATCAACAACTGAGGAAATCAGCCTTTACTTGTAACAAGTAATTTTTATAGTAAATCTGTAAATGCTTTGGTGGTGCCGAGTTGATGTCCTCAAACCAGCTGATTTTTTAAACTATCTCTTTAGCTATGTATGTATATGCATAGAATCCACATTATGTATTGCACTTAAGACTGTTGTATAGTGAAGTCTGTGTCTGGAACGGGGTATGAGTTCTTTCAGGAGATTTAAAGCCAGGGAACAAACCTTTGCTTAACTTTTTATTCATCATGGCACAAGATAGAACTTTAAGAAACACCACTGGAAACTTCATCACCAACATGAAAATTAAGAGCAGTATGTTTTATAAAAAAAAAAAGTTTTCTTTTATAGTAGGCTTTCCCTTCTAAAGTGAAAAAAACCTCATAAAATACTGAATCAAATCGCCACCTGCTGGTCAAAAATGATTTTGCAGTTGAAAAACTTCAAAAGTACAGAAGGAACATTTTACAACACACACACGAAATTACCAAAAAGACCATTTCCTCAGCCTTTGGCACGATGTAAGTACAAAGCTGCAGATTTTTTCCAAATATGACTGAATTTATAAAGAATTTCATGTAATTGGCTAATACTGGTTATGGGGCAAAGGGAAAAATATCATGTTCTTCTATAGATTCTTTGACACATTATAGTTTGGATTCCAGTTTGTAGTTTTGAAAAATACATAAAAATTATACATTATAAATACATATTATATGTGGTCTATATAAAATTGAATTTGACCTAAAATGGGACAACTTCTTAATCATCTTTGTTAGGCACGGCCTTTTTCTTCTTTGATTAACTGAATCCTTTTTAAACAGGTTCTAAAAATATATTTCATAATGTATCAAATCTAATATCTCCCTCAACTTTTATTCCATATGAAAAAGCATTCAGTGACTATATATTTTTTTTGTATCTCACTACTTATATAAAACTATGGCTTCTCACGTTCTGTTTAGTTTTGTCTTGTTAGTGTTTTCCTTAGGCATTGAAGGAAGGGCTGTCCCCAGGAAACAAGCTATGGCAAAAGCACAGAAACCAGCTTGTGCATATTCTAGAACATTCTATAGAATCTCACTGCTTAGTATTTCTCATTGCTTAAAATAGTGAAGTGTTTTTTTAAAAAAAAAATTGTTCCTTTTGTTTTCTCTCTGTGAATATACCCTAAATGATTATCATACATGATCTGTTACAGAATATACAATAGTCAAAACAGAGACACATAAATACAAGTAGGCTATATCAAAGGAAGGGTTTGATCTTACATAGAGCCAAGAGGGTGGTTTTTGGATTGGACATGGCCATCCGTTTGGGGGGGGTGTTCTTGGTGTTTCCCAAGGCTGGCTACGCAAAAGAACCCGATCCCAGTGGCGAGGGTGTGAGCGCTCTAGTCTGCTAGTGAACCGAGTATCTCGGTGTTGCTTCTGGCAAGTGCAAGGAGGGCGCGAAGGGGGCTCAGACCAGCGTTTCGGGCAGGGCGTCGGGGTTGTCGGCGGACAGCAGCTCCCAGATCTGCCAGCGCTCTCTCTGCCAGTCCAGCCATCCGGCCTCCCCCAGCTTCCGCCCATCCTGCTCGCCAGAGGCCGGGGAGTGGGCGCTGCCCAGTTTTTTCCGCGGCCCCCACTCAGCCGTCTGGCTCCCCGGGTCCTCGGCCCGGCCTGCGCCTGCTCGGGGCTGCCGCGGCGACGGTGACTTGGCGGCGGCAGCGGGCTTCCCCGGGCCCGGGTAGGGAGGAGGGGGCCTCTTGTCGCCCTTCCCACTGCCGCCGCCCCGGGGTCTCTGGCACGGAGGAGGGGCCCGGCCCTGCGGCCAGGGGGCGTCCGGCTCGCTCTCGGTGAGGTCTTGGGCGCTGCTCAGGGTCAAGTGCGGCTCGGTGCCCCCGCCAGGGCCCCGCAGGGGGGACGTGCTACAGGAGCGCGAACCGGGGGCTGGAGGAGCCGCGGGCTGAGTCCTCCCTGCGACCTGAGTGCCTCTGTCCAGCTCTGCGGGGCTCCCCTGCCACCGAGGCCAATTTGGGGACAGGTTCCCTTGAGAAAGGGAGCAGGGCCCCGGTCGTAGGGAGCTGCTTTCAAAAATGTCTCCATAGGAACCTGGAAGCCAGAGAGGAGGTGAGAACTGCAGTGAGTTTGGAGAACCCCTGTCGGGGATTAGAATCCTCTCCACTGCTGTCTTCTAAAACTGAAAAAGCACAGTACACTCTTACTAAATAGAGGCTGCTGCCTAAACAAAAGACCTTCCCAGCAAAAGAAATGATAAATGCTTTTTGGTAATTGGCAATTCGTGCGGCGGTTCCAGACACATATGCTTAGACTCTGACAGGTTAGCTGAGCTGTCAAACTAAACTAAATCGCCTTGCCACCAATTTATATTTGGGGAAAAGGTCCCCTTCACATGGCTGTGAACACTTTACGGAACTCAGAGGTGAAAGAAACGTTCTCTTTTTGTTCAATTTGTGGCCCAGGGGAGGTGCAAAATATAATGGTATTCATGTTTCTGTCACATCAATGGAAGCTGTGGGAATAAGCAAATTGGATCCCCATTCCATGCCAGATGCCGAGGAATACAGACGCCGGTGTGAATATTCCCCTTCACCACTGTGGGAAAGACTGGCTTGTTGTTTACCCAGCCATTCCCCTTTCCTTCTTGGATGGCTTTTCCCAGCCTCCCTTGAAGTTGGGAGGGCCACAGAAACAAGGTGCAGCCAATATGTGTGGTCAGAAGTGGTATGAGCCATTTCTACGCCTGGTCTAATAAAAGATCCAACCAAATGTTTTCCTACTGTTCTGGGCTCTCTCCCCTTAACTGCCAGCCCAGTGAGGAAAAACCATGGACTCCAAGGCCTCTGAAGACGGTGGAGCCACTGTTGAAGTGGAACCTGGACCCCTGCATGACTATGTGGAACAGAGCACTCGCTCCCCTACCTCCACCCTCTCCACCTCACACAATCCACACTGGCCTGGCATGTGAGGATGAAATATACCTGTAATAGTTCGAACCACTGAGAATTTGAAGTTGGTTATAGCAGTTACCTGTTCCTGACAGATACAACTTTCTTTATGAAACTGAAAGGAGAGAAAAAATGGTACATTTTGCAAGGCAAATGAGTAGTCCTTGAGGCATCTGTCCCCAGACTGCCATTTCCCTATGCATCTGCCCTGCCTAACTACCTTCCACTTCTTAAAAAGTATACAGGGAAAGAATAAGGCCATGTTGGGGGTAGGGAAGGGAGGGATGCAGCGTTTACATAGACACAGATGACAGGAGAAACAGGTGATAGCTGAAATAGGAGAAAGAAAATGGAGCAAGCATCTTGGAAGAGTTTCTCCTCGGAGGACAAGGCTGTAAAGCTCTTCACAGGCTACAAGATATAGATAGATAGTGAATCAGACTAAAGTCAGCTGGGCAGAGGCCATTCAATTTAAAAATAAATAGTACTTTAATAGATAATATGGGAGATATTATAAAACAATGGGAAAATGGAAAGAGGATTGTGTATATATGTGTGTGTGTATATATGTATGTACATATATATTTGAATTAAACCAATAACTTACACATAATCTCATACACCAACACATATTCTAGATGGATTAAATAATTCAATGTTAAAACAGTGAAATAACATGTAAAAGAAAAGCACACAGATGATTGACCATGATTAACTAAATATTAATTTTTGTGGAAGAATTCACACAAAGGAGAAAGCAAGAACATTAATTACATCAAAAAGTAAAATAAAATCTTCCAGATCTCCAAAGCAGGAAAAGAGAAAAATACGCAAGGGATAATATCAGTGGCAGATAACATGGATCGAGTGTTAACATCTTTATAAAGAGTTTGCAAGACTCAGTTTAAAAAACACTAGCATACATAAACAGCAAATGACACAAATGGCAATTCAATGGGGGGGCACTTGGCTACTTAGCAGAAAAACTGAAAAATATTGGTGAGAAGGAAGTGCAAATTAAATGATAAATGCAATTTTCTTTTTTTAAGCTAATGAAAATGAAAACCCACTAGTTTGCCATGCTGATGAGGTTTGCAGACAGCAGCAAGAGATACCCTGCTATCTGCAGAACATCAGTCAGGGCAGCCCATAGCCCATAGCATCCAAGGTGACCACCTCCTAATTCTTTGAAAGGTTCATAATATTTGACCCACTTTATTCTTTGGGATTTATAACCTTTGACTTGATTTTTAAAATTCTGTGACTCTATTACTAACTTAAAACTTTTTAAAAAAGTAACTAAAAGAGGCTCCTAACAGCATAATTTATTATAACAAGAGCAATCAAAAAAAAAAATGAGAACAATTTAGTTGCCCAAGTATTAGGTCACAAACTCTGAATATGCACTCTATCAAATATTCCTTTGCTCTTAAAAAGGAAAATGGAAAATAATTGGAAAATGCAAGTTAAAATATAAAGTTGCATAGACAGAATGATCATAATATTGGAAAACTTTTGCAAAGGAAATGGAATGAAATATAGTCAAAGGATAGCATATTTGGGTGGAAAGCCTAATGAGAGTTTTATCCTTTTTCTATTTTCAGCATTTCCCAAATTATATCTGACAAGCAAGTAATATTAGGACAGTAAAGCAAAAAGTAAAGAAAATTAATTTTAAAAGTAAATGCAATTAAGTTTCAAGATAATACTTTACCTGTCATTCCTGGGTCTTTGGATCCACTTTTTAATGTTGAATGCCAAGTTCCCCAGATATTGAAAGGCTCCTCTGACATATCTAGAAAATTGTATAAAAAGTTATATAACACAAAATAAAAATTTAAGAACAGAAATCAATAAACAAATATTTTATAACATCTCTTCTTTGCAAAGAACTGAATTGGAGATAGTCTTAGATACAAATGCAATACAATTAGGCCTGCCTTTCAGGAGGTTTATTCTATTTGGGATTTACAAAAAATCTCTTTCTCTATCATGATTGTGGTAGACAGAACAAACTCCCCAATAATCTGTGTCGTAATCCTAGGCTCCATAAAGCTATTATATTCAAAGGGGACCTTGCAGATATGCTTAAGTTATGGTTCTTGTGATGGGGAGATTTTCCTCAATTATCTGAGTGCCTCCATGTGTTCAGCAGTTCACGTGCATTATCTCATCCCATCCCTAGGAGATTCCCAGGATTTCATGTTACAGATGAGGAAGCTAGTTACAGGGAGCAGGTAAGAAATGCACACACAATGACACGGCAAATCTTATTTAGTGCTTCTCACAAGCTAAATGCTACATTAAGGGCTTTTACATGGATTAGCTAATTAAACCCATTGAATTTAGTAGACATTTGTTTCTGTGAATCACAATTATCATCCCATTACAGTACTGTAGTGAGGATTAAATGACATGATGAATAAAGCCTAATGTCATACAGTGCCTCCCCCATAAATACTCACAGATAGCTAAGGGATTTATGAATGAATATGCTCATGAAGAAATGCACTGATGCCAGGAGCAGAGTACTCCTGAGGGTGGTGCAGGAGCTGTCACTGTTGCTCCTCTGTCTGTACAGTAATGTGGTTAGTGCCTTTAAGGCTGTTACCACCTATCACCCTTGTATTGGTTTCCTACAAACTTGGACTTAAGACAGCACACAAATTTGTTATCTTGCTGTTCAGGAGATCACAAGTCTAAAATGGATACATAGGGCCGCCTTCCCTTTCAGAAGTCCAAGGGCATGATCCATTTCCTTGCGTTTTCTGGCTTCTAAAGGCTGCTGCATTCCTTGGCTTGTGGCCCCTTCCTCCATCTACAAAGTCAGCAATATAGCAGCATCTTTTTTCCTGTCTCTGTCATACAAGGACCTTGTGATGATATCAGGCCACTCAGATAATTGAGGAAAATCTCCCCATTGAATTTAAGACTGTTATCTTCTGGGTTTTCATAGAAGGAGAAAATGAGAGTCTGAAAAGCTCAATCATTTGCTCAAGATCCTGGCTGAAAGTGGCAGCAGACTCCAAGCCTAGTACTCTTGTCATTGGATGCTAACACTACTTGGGTCTAGCATACTGTCTTGCTACAGAGTAGCATCAGCTTTTCTTTGGAAAAGTGACAGCAGTAACTAGATGACATCTTAGACTAGTAGATATGCAACTCAAATCCCCCAGCCAGGACATAGAAATTTCCTTGGCTGCTGGAGGGAAAAGGAGTCAGCTCTGAGTACAAATGGCTCCTCTGGGAAGGTGCTTGCTACCAGATGTCTGAGGATAGGGCTGCAGGGACCCTCTCCCTACCACTGGACTCACCATTTCCTGGACAGGTGCTCGTTGAAATTATATAAATTATAAGAACATCAACCAAGGGAGAGTTGAAGAGAAGGTCTGAAATGTCCCCACACAATGCCACATGCAACAACAGTACAGTCATTTGTTTGCCCAGAGTCAGCCAGCCAGGTTCTAGTTACCTTTCCCGCGCCTTGGTCCAGGAGAACTTTCCCTTGACTTTGATGACGGCAAGTGGCCCACTAGCATATACTGCCCTGGCACTTTGTAAAGTTTCTCTGAGCCCCCTGGCGCCACGTCCTCTTGCATAGCCAGCAGGGAGCGCTCGGAAAGCACGGGGGAGTTGTTGTCATAAGGGGAGATGTCTCCGCTGGAGGCCTTGTTGGAATCGGTGGATGAATGCCTCCCTCCCACGGAAAAAGAAACTTCCGACGGCAGCATGTCAGGGCTTCTGGCACAAGAAGACAATTACAGGTGTGTAAGTGAGCTGACAATCAGTGGCCAGATTCAAACGATATGACCGTTAAATAACTTATGACAGGAGGAGAATGCATGGACACAAGCGCTGAAACAAAAAGACCTTTTGAACAATGTTCCAAGACATCTACAACCACGATGTGAACGCATTTCCACATAATGACCAGCAGAGGGCAGAAAAACCCAACAGATGAAACAAGAAACGTGAGCCGGGAAGGAGGGGAGCGCGCTAAGCCCAGATGGGTCCCTGTTATCGCTAATATGCGTTGGTTGCCGAAGTGCCTCAGAGACTAACTTCTGGGTCCACTTTTAAATTAAAGTTCGATCTCACCATCTATTAAGTAAGGAAAAACTTGTAGATATCTTTCACCTTCACCAATATCCTGAATTAAAAATAATTCAGATAAAACTTGAAGGTCTTCATGGCTTTATGGTCACTTCCCCCCCCCCCCAAAATTACTTAGTGTAGTAAATTCATCCTTGCAATGAAGATGATGATGCTACTGGTGGGGATAAATATTTCATGTATAAAATGGAGGCTGATGACCAGCACTAGGGTCCATTGTAGGTAAATACATCTAAGGTGACTCTGCAAGGCACTCCTGTTTTTACAAACTGATGCCATAGCATCCTAATTCTATATGTGTGAGTTGTCACAGCAACAGAAATAACAGTGAGAATGTAAGTGGAACAGGAAAATGAGAACTTCAGGAACATGAAGAGTGTGGCAATTCTTACCTGGAAATATCTTTATTTTCTACCTTCCTCAAAACAGTGGCCCTGACAACATCTTGAAGGGAAACAATCACACATTGATTAAAAAGTTCCAGAACCTGCTTCTGTTTTTTTTCCCCCTAATCACTTATTTTTACTAGTCCTGGCTCTCTGTTGGTTTAGTTTTTCAAAACAAATCCTCTGTGGTTTTAAAGTAGGTAAACACACGCCTGAGCAATCCTTTCCTAACTAAATGGTTTTGCGCATGCAAAATGGAGGAACCTTGCCCACAGGGGATCAAGCTTGTCTCAGGTTTGGGGGGGGGTTAGTGTCCAGGGGCAAAACACTTCCCAGCATCTGTGATAACACGCCCACCAGTGGGGCAGCCAGGGCTTTAGCACTTTTGCCCAGTACATTTCCTACTCACATGGAATAAATAAATCCCTTCCTTGCCTCCTCTTTGAACTGATATCAGATAATCTTTGAGGAAGGAGTCAGAGGACTGCCATGAGGATGATTTTCCAGACCTTTAGGGCACCAATAAATGTGAAGGAAAAATAAAAGGAACTTAGTATTTCTGTTGGAAAGTGGGAGAAAACAATTTAATCACCATATCTAACTACAGGAGGTGGGGAGAGTCTCTCTCCTTCTAGCAGAGGGAGCACACAAAAGCAAGCAAATGGACACTTGTCTATTGTCATGGGGTATGACTCCAGGTAAGGAAAGTTTATCATGAAAATGAGAAAAATCAAATGTGTTGAACTGGTAGCTAACAGGGAGCTCAGCTCAGCTCAAAATCAGGGTTCCATGTTCTGACCAGGGCTAGAAATTGTATTACTTGGCTAATTTTATTTGGGAAAGATAGCCATGGAAGAAATTTCTCCTAAGTCTTAGTAGTAGAGACTTTTGGGTTTCTCATGAACAAGTAGGTTATTTTTACCCTATGGAGCCATGAGTCATGTAATAAATAATGTACTTCTGTCTCCAATGACTGCTAAAAGACTCAGAAAAATTGAGACTCCTCTTGAGTTGGTGTGTCCAAGTTTGGGAGGTGTCTTTGTGTGTTTTGGTCCTATCTTCACCTCATCTTATCACTCTTCCTATCATTTTCTTTCCCCTAGTCTCTCAAAATCACTTACCATGATACTATTCCACTTTATATATATTTTTTCAAGCTGCCTCAAAAACTTGTTTTTGGACTGATGTACAGACAGGGATGTCATACCTACATTAATTGTTTGGAGTGGGGGCTGAAAAGGCAGGATGCCCTATGAGAACATTTAGTTTGGAGAAAACAAACAAAATAAAACAAGGACAATGATAATAACAAAAAACCTAACTAAAGTGGCCACACTATTTGTTCCTTCTTTTTCTCAGCTCTGATTGGATCTGATCAAGTAGAGGGGAGAAAGGGGGTGGTAGAGGGCCATTGCCCCTTTCCTCTAGTTTTTGGGACTCCACAAAATCCCATGGAGTGGTTGTACTCTCCAAGCACAACCTTTCCTTGGGGAAAGTGTACTCTCCAGGGCCGGCATCTGCATCACTTGGGAAAAGATTGGAAATGTAAACTTTCAAGCTCTATTCTGGACCTACAGACAAAAATGGCCACACCATTTGTGGAGCCCAGTGAGAGATGGGCATGTGGGGCCGCATGCTAAAAAATGAATTTCAAGATTGTAACAGCAGATTTATGAAACTAAACATGGGCTTCTTCTGAGTATGGTATCATTTCCTGGGAAGTCAGCTCTGTCTATTGAAAGAGAAACTTGGGGTAGGGCCGCAACTATGTTTATAAGAAGCCCTCCCGGTGATTCTGATGCATGGAGATGTTTGAGAACCACTCATAACCAAATCTTCTCTTCTTCTTTCAATCCATAGATTTGTCAGGGGGTTAACAGCCAAATCTGAAGGGAAACAAAAGATGGTGGCCCCAACTTCAGCATTGGCTGGGCTGGAGGAGAATGTGGTGGTCCTAACCTTGGGGTGGCTGGAGTCATAGCTAGGGGAAGGGGAGAAGTTGTGGCCATCTCAGCCAATTCTTGGACCTCCTCTGTCTGTCTGCTGTGAGAAGAATCCAAACAACTGAATGTAGTTGGTTGTTAATCAGAACATGTTGAGTAAGAGAGGGGCAAGAATGGCCAACTTCACTTTCTCTGCTCTTCTGATTCAATCTCCTAAGTCAAGTCAAAAATGACCACAGTTGGGGCCCTAATCAGGGGAGAAATGGGAGTGGGGAAGGTAGCTGAAGCTAATCCCTAGAGGTAGAGATGGCTGAGGTGTCTCACAGTAAACACAGGCCCTGAACCTCATAGGATGGGCTGGGGTCACAGCCAAGTACAGAGATAGAGGAGGTCATCCCCTGAGAGATGATGTCTTCCTTTTGCAGACCCCAGTATATCCCAGCCATGGCAGGAGGTACAGTATGAGTGCCCATGGCAAGCAGCTAGAGAAATACACTCATGGGAAATAATCTCTTGGCCTGCAAGAAGAGTAAAAATTGATATTTACACAGCATTAATTATGCAGCAGGCATACCAAGCTACTGTGAACAGCCCTCCTTGTTCCTGACCTTGGTCTGGAAATGAGTGAAAAAGTAAGAAGTTGACTAAATAATATGGCTTTCTAGCAGTAGAGGCAGTAGGGGTTGGCACCCTCCTAAAATTTATTTGACTAGCAGTATTCAACCTTTTTATAAATCAATAGCAATATGCTACTTCACTGCATATCTTTTATACTTAGAGTTGATGGCCTTTTTAAATGTTTGGAATATTTTCCTATCTATCATTTTATTTTCCCAGCAGAGGTCAGAAGGTGGCAGCCAAATTTGCCTAAGAACCTATGTCCAAGAATTGTCTTCCCATGTGAAAGCCACAGATGAAAAAATTTACTCCTTGTGACTCTCACAACAACATAAGCAGTTCAGATGTTTCAAAGATTTTAGTGTTATTCTATTGCTTTACCACTGAATTTATTGGAAGCAAATTCAGGGTCAATACATATACACCTATACAACCCACGTATGTATACAACACACACTAACACATGCATACACATATTCACACACACATACATACCTACACAGACACATGCACACACACACTTATACATGCATGAAACTATATGCACATATGCATACACACATGCACACACACATACCGCCTTAGGCAATATAACCAGAAATATAGAAACAGAAGTGAGGGAGAGAATAGGATTTCTCAATGGAGGCTTGAGTCCAGAGAAATTTCCAGAGGCCTGGAAGCAAAGCTATAAGAGCTTTTCAGAGCACTTTTGTCCTCTAGGGGGCTGGATGCCCAGTCATTGTGGATAATTTCCTTACATACCTATGCTTTTTGTGTCTACTCATTTTCCACTTCTAGATCTCTCTATTCTATTCCAAAGTTTCAGAAACATTTCTAATTTCCTGGAAATTACTATTAGTAATAAAGTCAGCTTGTCAAATGCATAAATAAATCAGGCAAAACACCTGATTGGGATAGAATAGAAGGATCTAGAATTGGAAAGTGGGCAGACATGAAAAACATAGAAACATAAAAATATTAACAATATAAAATACAAGTTTGTTAATTTTTCCTATTTATGGCACCCTTTGGGACACCCTGTATAAAGTCCTGTGTGCGATATTTGTCATATAAAAATCAGAAATCAGAAAACAAGGTGTTTTTTTTTTTTTTTGAGACAGAGCCTCAAGCTGTCCCCCTGGGTAGAGTGCTGTAGCATCACAGCTCACAGCAACCTCCAACTCCTGGGCTCAAGCGAGTCTCCTGCCTCCGCCTCCCAAGTAGCTGGGACCACAGGCGCCCACCACAATGCCCTGCTATCTTT